>JAANSK020266328.1:0-11966 GCA_011763485.2 Isoetes engelmannii
TACATAAGCAAATTGCAAATCATATCAACTCTTGCTATCATCGAACTGAGATGTCCTTAGAAGTTGCACCTATATACGGATCTTAATGGATAAGTAAAAACACACAAGCGAGGACGTTAGCCCGGCAACGCCGGGCACACGTTTACTAGTTATTACTTATAAAGATATTCACCCAATTGGATACAAACTTCACTATTTACGTCACGCAGGCTTACCCCATGAAATCATACCACATATGCTGATAGATTGATTGCTTTGAGCAAGATCCTTTAAAAGACTCCATTGTCAATCCCTAAAAGGCTCACTTGTCACATAATTTCGTTTTTGTTTTAACTAGTGCACACAATATAAATAGGGCATTGTGGCTGAGAATTTTTTGGCACAAGCACCTAGCCAAACCAACATAATCTTGGAAAGCCTATTATTTATGTCAGAGTACGAGAAGAGTTGCAGCCCACCGTGGCCTATTATTATTTCAGAGTACGAGAAGAGTTGCAGCCCACCGTGGCCTTTTGGTTTGACCAAGGTTCAAAACGTTTGGGGCACCAAAACGTAAGTTATACCCTAAAAAAAGAAAAGAGCTTTACAACAATTAAATTCACAATGCACCATATTACACAGCATGCCACATAAAAAAGCAAACTCAGGGACTTGCTACAGGGACAATGAGATTGCCTTATACAGATACGAAAAGATTACATCCGGGTGATTGATACTTATCACAATTAGTGATCTAGTATTTTTCCATTTTTGATCTAGATTTGGTTACCAAGCTAAAACAAAAGCATTCTTTCTTCATTATATCCTTCACGAAAATGATTGCACATCTTTGCTTGGCTTTCCTGAACCCAATGTTTCTCATCATTGGAAGTACCAAATTTATTTCAAACTCATCAACTCATATACACCTCATACAAAGCAGCCTCGGGTTTCAACATTGCAAATGTCTTACTCATTGAAGTAAAAAGAAGATATATCAACTTAATGAATGAAAGCAATTTACCCATAAACAAGCATTTCCATCTGCCATGTGTAAAGCTCCCAATGTAGTTGCTAGACATGATTTACTTCGAATAATACATGAGTATAAAGGTATCTGGTAAAACTAAGAAAGAATATCCTGCTCAAGACCTAGATAGCAGTCCGATACCAGACATAAAGAGAACTGCTGCTATCGGAAATGGATTATTATTCACTTTGGTGCAGATGGATTTAGTAAACAGCATGGGCATATCATTACCTCAATCAACTCAGAGAGATGAGATTGCAACAAGTCGTTATAGAGGAGTCCCCAAAAGGTCTTCAACCGAGCATGCACGGAGTTGACCAATACAAGATAACAGAGCTCACAAGCAAGAACATTGATGATGTCGCCACTGATGTGAGGAAGCATCTGTTTCCACCAACCCTGCACAAAATTAAAAGGCAGCTTTCAACAATGCTCATGGAAAGAATGTGTATCATGTGCCTCATTTATTATTTACGCTTCGTTATTTGGTGAATTTAACATCACAACTCAATGTTGTCTTAGAATATCGGTATATATTGGATTAACATATGTTGTACTACTAGATGAGGTCGAGATGATGCTAAAGAATTTACCAGATCTCTTTTTATCTCATCAAATCTTCATACATTTGTTCTTTTTTGTTATTTGCAGTATCTCAGAGCATTGATAACATCGTGAGATTCTGGAAATATCACCAATTCCTGTTCTAGATGGAGAGAACTATTTCACTTAAAAAGATTCTTTTGAAATTAATCTTAACTTGAGGAATTTGGGAGCTGTTCTGCTCAAAACTTAGGTCTCCTACTGTTGATGGAAAGAATCAAGACTTTAAACCTCTCAATCATCTAAAAGCATCCGTTTAGATCAATTCACGAGTGATCTCAGGAGTTTCACCACCTTCACCTCAGATTATGATTTTTTACACCAGACATGCGTACATGCAGGAGTTGGGCAGAAAATCCTAATCCAAAGAAAGCTTAATACTCTCATTTACAAGACTATCAGTTGTGCAGAATTACCTAGAGCAGCTCAAGACCTTGAGAGATAAGTACTTTGGTGCTGGAGGATCCATGGAAAAGGTAACGTTGATTATGTATGCTCTACAAGGGTTAACTAATTGTTAATCATTTCAATTGAAGACAAAGATCAATATCTCATTCCATCAGTTACTGCAAATATTATTTGATCAGGAAATGAAAACAAGAAATATGACCAGACAGAGATAGCCCATTACTCTCGGGCTACTTCTCAGCCTCATCTTACGCCACTATTAACTTCTGCTCCTACTTCTGTTATAGCAACTTCTTCTGCCCCAGCAACTTCTAATTCTACCTCTCGACTGGTAGAAGAATAATATTTTGGATTCAGAAAGTCTGAGATATTTGAATTTGAAAAGTAACACAGCCCTTCCTTTTAGATTTTGCTAAATTCCCATCAGCCACATTAACTATAATAACATTGTAGGAATATAACTTTCATATACTGATCCGAGAGAAAGATACACATGAGTAGCATCCACATCCACATTACCTTCTGCAAAGTACAATTCGGATCGTCTCGTTTGGATTTTGAAACGCTGCCAATTCTAGCAATCTCCAAATTGCACAAGGGCCACTCTGATGGAAAAACCTGAGCAATTTATACACTACCTTCCAAGTACCTTAGAAATGTAAAAATCTTTAGTAATTCCTTGCTAGTCAACATGTTCAAAATTAAAACAGGGTTGTGCAGTTCAAAACTCACAAGAGGTAGTTGATGTAACCACATCTTTAAGCCAGATTGCTTTCTCCAAGTCTGGTTTCTAAAACCATCAATAGGTCCCGTGGCCAACCATAGGCCAGATACCACCATAGAGGATCCAACCTATACAATGATTCAAGAGCAGGAGGCATTCAGTAAGGCATTATCACAATAAATAAGTGAATGAACTAGCATAACTAAGTTGAAAACACTAATAAAGACCTTTTCTGGATGGAAAATACAGGAAATGCTAACCACAAATATGACAATAACCAATGAAGCCATACTGCCTGTACGACATGTACACATTTCAATACTAAGTATGGTGATTTTTCATCCAAATCACAGTTTCAAGTGGCCACTTGCATGACATGCAAGTATCACTTACATTTGGAAATGCATAATCATCATATTCAAATCTTAAAATGCTAACTCTGGAAGGCGAACGTACTTGTTGAGCTGAACGCGGAGCATTACTCTAAAAACAAATGAATTAATATCTATCATGTCATAAAAATCTTTTCTCATGAAAGTCCATCAAGGCATCTTCATGGGACAGCATCCACCCTGAACCTGTGTTGCCAGTAGAAAAATCTCTTAACATGCTGAACCTTGCTATCTCATCTGACGTTCTTGCATCTGACAACGACCCATAGGACACACCATTCATCAATTTCGATGCTACCAATGGCCAGCCAGGGCCAAATCGTGCTTGGTAAGTAGATCTCATCCTGTATGAGATGTTTCTCAAGTACACATCTAGCAACAAAACTAGGAATGACAAACACAAAATCTTCAACAGGCAGATCGAGCTTCTGAAAAAATAAACCATGTTATGGATCTGCACCAAACCTTATTCTTCTTACGACATAAAAGAAATTCTTACCAAGAATGGAGGCAAAGCTCAAACAAACGAGGGCAAAGGCAAGAAAAACTGTTCTGGATCCCATGGTCGAAAGCTCAAGTAACGAATTGAACATAGTCGAATGCAAAGAAGCCAAAACTTCTGAATAAAAGAATGCCTTGACCTGGAATACTTCTATTGTCAGCAATGCTCGATCTATGCTTTGCAATCATGTCTTCACAATCGGCTTTGGAGATGGCTGGTGTGTCTTCTGCAGGCCACGAGCTTGACGCATAGCTACGGGGAGATTACGGATAGGGTCATCTCTAGTTTAGGCCAGTCAGAAAGAATATACTGCATATACCCTGCATATTCTAGGCATACACCGTGATCTAAGTTGTAAAGGATTTGAAAGGCATGCATGCCAAGAGTGTGAGACCTTTTTTCGAAGGGACTTTTTAAATAAGTTTATTTATAGATAGATGATGTAAGCAAAGAGTTTGTTGCCCATTCGAACTTTTTACAGGGAGAAGATTGGGAGAAGATTGAGAGCGTGAAGATGGAAATCTTGGGTGAAATTTTGGGTGTCGCTATGGATCAGTTTTTCAGAGAGCTTGCAAAAAACAATTCCCTGGAGCGCGTGGAGATGGAAAGGCAGAGGCAAATGGAGAGGACGAAGATGGAGAAGATGAAGGTGGAGATTGAGAAGATGAAGATGGAGATGGATAAGATGAAGATGGAAATGGAGAGGATGGAGATGGAGAAGATGAAGATGAAGATGGAGAGGGAGAGGGAGAGGGAGAGAAGAAGAAGAAGCATTTTTAACATCATGCCACTAGGAGCGAGGGACAGGGAGCGGCGGCAACAGAAGGCGGAAGTGAAGACCCTGGGGAATCGGGTAGAATTCGTTTTGCAACCCCCCTCCCCCTACGTGCATGTATCACAGCCCTACATTTGCAAAATCGATGGTCTGGATGCGTGCCACGTCAGTGGGGGGCCTGTAAAACGAAGGTGTTCCGAGGAATCTTGCAACAGAGCTAGCAAAGTTCATCTTGCAGCAGAGCTAGCAGATTTCATCTTGCAGCAGAGCTAGCAGAGTTCTTAACATTTTTTTGTTATAACTTAAACTCTTAATTATGTTGAACTTGGTATAACTTATGGTACAAGTTATGCGGCTATATAATTTTGTATGTGAATATAGCCTTCACAGTTATAGATCAAGTTATTATATATCGGAAATTTATCATGACAACCTATATATATAATACTAAAGCCAATTCATTCAATTTTGGAGAGGATAGTCTGTGCGCAATCTCAGCCCTCCAATTTCTTGAGATTATTTCCATCCCTCGATCCAGCAGTTTGTCTAGCTTAGCACCTAGCTTAGCACCTTAGCAGTTCCTCCTTGTCCATGAATATTATTTTGTCACATAGCAGAGATTTTCATGGCTATAAAGCTTTGATCTTATTGCAAGGTTCGGCATAAAGCTTTGATCTTATTGCAAGGTTCTGCCGAAAACAGGTTTGCCTTGTTTAAACTTTGTTTTTTCATTTGCATTCAAGATTTATGCCAGCTCTGACGATTCCATAGGGTTTTCCCAAATATAAATAGACTCTGATCTGGTTCTTTATTTTGGTGTTTTTATTTCTGGCTCAGCATGCACACTTCTTATGCTGCATACACACAGGTTTTCTTATGTTCTGGATGGAAACTTGAGATGCAGCCATGGCATATGTTTGCATGATTTAGAGCACATAGTGTGCTGCCTTGTTGCATCAAGATAAAGATAAGATGTTGCACGGAAACTAAAGCCACCTCTTGTTTGGAGCAAATACAAAATTCTGATTTAAGGAGTACAAAAACAAGGTCAGATAAAATACTACTTGATAATGTTGTTTGATACTTTACTTTATAGAATCTTTGAAATGGATATATAGTCTGCAGATTTCAGAAATCGTATTTTGACACAGAAAATCTCTTAAAAATTTGACTGTTTTTTCTTGAAAGGATAGAGCATATCATCCCGTTTCTGAAACATATAATTAATAGAAAAATAGAGCTATGTGCTAACAGCTATGCCAGTTTTTATGCAGGCTGTTATGTTATGGCAGCAAATCATCTATTTTTGACATCTTCCTCTCGCGAATTTCAAGCTTCCTTAGTACCTTTCTTTATATAACCTTGCAACTCAAGTTTTTAACCTATCGCTTCACAGATATTTCAAGTTTTTAACCTTTGAAGAAATTCTGAGGTTTCTTAAGTTTTCTTTTAGATCAATTTTCTTAGCTAGGATCTTTAATAAATTTGTATTAAACTGGACATATGCATTTCTACAGTTGCTGGAGACATTGTTGGTGGAGTTATTATTCCCAGTAAGAAATGATTTTGACCTTGAAGAAACACGTTCATTTACTTAGATTGCAATAAGAACCACTACCTGTCATAAGAATGATCATCGTGTTTTCCTTCCGTGAATTCTTCCTGTGATGTGTTGCAGTGACTAGCATATAGAGTCTTTTCGTAACTGGTTGGTTGCTATATTAGATAATGTATCTAGGGCCTCTCGTAAGTGATTGTGTATGTAGAATGTTTCATGCAACTTGGCAGTTTATACGACCTGGCAACAATCTTGCAGTTTATTCAAGCCATGGTCACATCTAGATCATGTTTATTTCTATCATGTTTATTTGTTTTTTGAAGACTCTTCTTCATAAACTAAAAAACTGGAGGATGTTTTTGCAGCCTGATATCTCTCAACATGAAGTTGTGATGTGGTTTGTGATGTCACGTTTTTATTATACTAAGCGTTAAGAGATTCAATACTACCTGATAATGTTTTTTGATACTTTATGGAATCTTTGAAATAGATATATAGTCTGCAGATTTCAGAAATCGTATATTGACATAGTAATTCTCGTAAAAATTTGACTTTTTTTTTTCTTTTTTGAAAAGATAGAGCATATCATGCCGTTTTTGAAACATATAATTAATAGAAAAACAGAGCTATGTGCTCAGAGCTATGCCAGTTTTGTGCAGGTCGTTATGTTATGGCAACAAATCATCTATTTTCGAGATCTTCCGCTCGTGAATTTCAAGCTCTTTAGTATTTCTTTATATGACCTTGCAACTCAAGTTTTACACCTATAGCTTCACAGATGTTTCAAGCTTTTAACCTTTGAAGAAATTGTTGAGGTTTCCTGAGTTTTCTTTTAGATCAATTTGCTTAGCTAGGATCTTTAATAAATTTGTGCTAAACTGGTCATATGCATTCTACAGTTGCTGGAGACATTGTTGGCGGGAGTTATTATTCCCAGTAAAAAATAATTTTGCCCGTGAAGAAACACGTTCATTTACTTAGATTGCAATAAGAACGATTACCTGTAATAAGAATGATAATCATGTTTTCCTTTCGTGAATCTTTTCCTGTGATGTGTTGCAGTAACTAGCATGTAGCATCTTTTTGTAACTGGTTGGTTGCTATATTAGATAATGTATCTAGGGCTTTTTGTAAGTGATTGTGTATGCAAAATGTTTCATGCAACTTGGCAGTTTGCAGTTTATACGACTTGGCGACAATCTTGCAGTTTATTCAAGCTATGGTCACAGCTAGATCATGTTTATTTCTATCATGTTTACTTGTTTTTTGAAGACTCTCCTTCATAAACTGAAAACCTGGAGGATGTTTTTGTAGCCTGATATCTATGAACATGAAGTTGTGATGTGGTTTGTGATGTCACGTTTTTATTATACCAGGCCTTAAGAGATTCAATTTACATGTGCCCAGAAGCCATTTGTGGCCCACTATATGCAAACTCTCTTCTAACATATAGCATACTCAGTCTGTGGTCTGAAAGTCTAACTTTTGTATTAAGTAACTTTTGTATTAAGTTTTTTAGGTAGCATTTCTACGGCCTATAATAGTACTAGGAAACCTGCTTTAGCATTCACATGCCAGATTACTAAAGCTACTATCACTATTGCAACATGAAGCATTGTCTTGGCTATAGCTGGAAGCACTGTCAAGGCGGTTTGTAGTTCAAAACTTCTTGCAAGTGGATGAACAGGTCTTATAGCAGGTTGTCTTCATACCCTAATTGGCCCTGATCATCTTGCTGCTTTAATTTTTTTTGCTGCCTTTGCCTTCGTGGGTATAATGCTTTGCTGATGATATTTTCTGCATGCAGGCCTTTCCAGAGTCTGCTCAACTCAAGCAAGATGCCTTTCTGACTTATTTGCTTCTACTAGTTGCTTTGTCACACGCCAAAGGGTACATGGTTTCTTGAAATCTACAATTAAGTCTTTCTGGTGAATTTCTGCATCTGTACATTGGGTAATATCACTTATAAGCAGTGACAAATTACTTGCATAACAAGTGGCACATAAATAACAACTTTAGTTAATGCCTCATCATATTATATCAAGCTGCTTGCAGCATGTAGCTTGATTGGCACATCTGGCAGTATGTAGCGCCATATTTTCAGAGGGGCTCATGTGATTAAAACCAAGTAGAGGAAGTATGCTCTCCTGTTGTGCAATTCCATGCTGCTATTATATGCTGGATCACCATTCTTACATTTATTCCAACAAATCATATGCCCATGTTAAACGACTGAGCAATGAAGATGAAAGGAGCCCTTTCAGATTGTACCTGGCATGCAAGTTTCCAAAAAAACTGCTCAAAAAGGTAATTCTAGAACCTCAGATTACATTTACGTAGAATATGTTATGTCTCTTTATAACATATTGATTACATTTACGTAGAATATGTTATGTCTGTTTCTAGCATATTGTGACATTGACTGAGGAAATGGCCATGCCAAGCTCTGAAAGGTAATGAAAGAAAGATATAAATATGAAATATTTTCAAAGTTTGCCCCTAGCTTCACATAAGTTGATAAATAACCAAGCGGTCTCCTCCTCCTTCCCTCACAATTTAGCATGTTGATGATTTACAATGCAATATCTGCAAGCTGCTTATATGATGCAAACTCTGTACATTCTGAAAACTGAAGCATTAGTAATCTTAGCATTCATTGCACCTACTGTGTGCAAAAGGTCTGCGCCATTTTGAAGCAAACAGTACTATGACATTGGCATCATTTTTAAAGAATACAAGTAATCCGCACTATCATTTATAGAAGCATAATCATTGAACCAAGAAAGCCATTTATGACCAAAACAGTTCTATTTCTTCAAATTACAATGATTTACAACTGTTAATCCTCATGGATAGAGATTGTTTTAGGAGGCATACAATCTTTTGCTTTGATTTCATCCTCTCTTCTTCGACCTATTTTCTCTCCATTAAGAAAGAACTTGAAGTAATTTAATGCTATCTCTGCCTCTAAAAGCTGAAGAATATCAAATAGAGTCCATTCGCTTTCCACAACCATATCTTTTAGAAAATAAGAAAACGGTCATTCTTGTGGAGAGGAAGTTTCAAAACTTCAGAATGACTCCCATCGTCATCATCTTGTTCAAGTGGAACCCAATCCCACTTGCAGTCTGCAAGCACATGCCTAAACCTCCTATATTTGAAAGTGTATATAAAATTTGCCTTCTCGGACAATACTTGAAATGTACGGTCTTCGTCTTTATCCTGCATTCAATATCTTCAGCCCATTCATCATGAACACGAATCTCCCATCCTTCAAATAACATGGATTCTAGAAAATCCTCTGTAGCATCTTTGATAGTAAACATTTTCAATGTCTTCTTAACTATTGTACAACTTTTGAACATCGAAATAAAGAAATAGGAAAGGTTTAGAACCATCACAACTGCATATTATCGTGGAGCAATGGGGATTATTTTGGTGAATGATGTAACAGATGAAGCTTCTTTTACCAACATCAGAAATTAGATTAAGAACATAGAACAGCATGCTTCCGAGAATGTAAACAGGATCTTGGTAGGCAACATAGCAGATATGGATGATAGTAAAAGGGCTGTTACTACTATCCAAGGTCAAGCTGTGGCCAGAGAGTATGGATTAAAATTTTTGAAACAAGTGCTAAAAGTGGTCTTAATGTGGAGGAAGCATTTGTCAGCATAGCCAGGGAAATTAAGCAGAGGCTGGAAAAGGATACAGATTCAAAACCTGAACCTGCCAGTAACAACATACACATTTCTAAGGCTGATCCAGCAAAGACAGGAGCGGCGCATGAGTCTGAAGAAAATCATCCTTTTTGTGCTGATTGATTCTACACTAAGGTAAATATAATTAATCATGGTCAGGCGAATTCAGAGGCAGTGTAATTAGACCTGAGGCAGGTAAATAAGTGGGCCGCTTCCTAAGGGCAAAAACGTCAGGTGATTGTTGTTATTCACTTGTAGTTATTCACTGCTCTGCACTTCCAAAGCAGATCACAAGACACGTTATAAATGGGTTAGACACGTTATAAATGGGTTTAACAGTTTAAGCAAAACAGTCGACTTCAACGGAATTTCCCAGTCCATAGTCCATGTCTGATTAATCAAATTTCTTAAGATTCAAAATCCAGGCGACAGTGCAGAAACGCGGCCAGGAACTGCAAACGGTGCCATAAGAAATGATGAGAGGCTTCTGAGTGGCTCAACAAATGATCTTGAAGTGTTGATGCGAGAATCAATAGGAGCTCGTTATGGTTTTCAGGTGGTCGTAAGACTCGGCAATTTTACATGTGAGTTTCTCAGGTATGCTTTATACTTATAGCTTTCTTTTTTATGTGTTCTGAGAGCTAGACCATTCCACTTGTCGGACATTTCTCCTCTTTCTTTATGGATGGTCTAGCTTCTCTCTGAATCTGAATCTGGATGGGTTTCCATCAATCTGGATATGTGTCTGCCTTCGGTAGGCGTGAAAATTTCTGGTTATTTGGGGGGTAGGCAGAGGCCCTTCTTGTCTTTTTTTCTAGCTTTCATCATGTAGTGGTCCAGGTCTCAATTGGATAAAGAAAAGTCAGGAGGTCAAAATATTGCTGGTTGTTGTTACGCTTAATGCTTGCCTTAAGGAAGGAAGATAGGCTTTATGAGAGTAGGATAGGAAGCAAAGAGGGTATTAAGGGAAGGATTGGTGTAAGGACACCTAGGTTGGACCACGAGTGTATAGATGGTGCGCTGGTATTTTGCAGTTATTTGTGCTTTAGTTATTTAGATAGTGCAAATATTGGTTTCGTCTAGTTGCTACAATGTGCTAGTGATTTATCCTAGGTGCGTGCAGGAAATAGGGGTTTTTATTTTTGGTTTAGGTATCAACTGGGTAAGGATGAGTCAGCAGGTTAGAGTCAAGTTAAAGCATTGCTAATTGCTGTTGTTACGCCTAAGGCTTGTCTTAAGGGAGGGCAATAGAAAGCAGAGGGGTAATATGTGTATGTGCTTTTGGTAGTGTATATTGGGTCCAGAGGGTTGGTGGATAGGCAAGACGTCCAGTTGTCTTAACGGTTGGGTGTGCATTGGTCATTTAGGTAGTAGTCTTGATGTCTCTTTTGTGAGGCCTGTATTGGTCTTTTAGTTAATTTTAGTCTTGTTGTCACTTTTGTTGGGCCTCTGCTTGCCCCAACCAGTCCCTTAGCAGGAGCCTGGCAGCTAGGGTAATGAATCCCGTTTCACTTCGTAGCAGCCTTGAGCTGTGATAGACGGGTGTTCTTGCTCCTTGCTCCCCAGGTATCTAGTGAAGGGCTGTCTAGCGAAGGGCTGGAATCTGAATTTACGTCGTTTGTAGCGGCGTTTTTTTTTCTGGATCCGGCGGACAAGCAAGCATGCATCTGGCAACTGGGGACACCCAGGCCGACCCTCAGGCGGTCATCTGAAGTAGCAAGTCCAGGTTCTTCACGTGGGTAGTATGCTGTCCTCCCGTGGTGGTGGACTGGGTTCCAGGACCCCATGCGTGTTGCAGGGGCAGCATATGCGGAGGGATCTTTGTGGGCGCCGGCGCTGGAGTAGTGCCTGCGAAGAAGTGAGTATAGAGACCTTTTGTGGTCTCCTCCTATAGTAGCAGGTATGAAAGGAGTGCAGGAGTCTGCCATGGGTGGTGGGTATGGCCATCCCTCCAACTCGCGGCTTAAAAAAAAGTTTGGCTGTACCACATACACTTCCGCGCTCCTTCAAAGCACTCTGAATTTAAGCCATCTTTTTTTTCCTTGTCAACAACAAAGATATACTATCAATTGGGCTTGGATCCATGTCGGCTACTACAGGCAAAGGGATTTCTTCAATTCATTTGGACTTTGGCCGGTAAATGAACTTATAAAACCATATCCATTTGGCATCTCATTCGCAAATAAGATGGATCCAACATCAACGTGAAAAGCATGGAAAACGCTGGTTATACTATCTGGTGAAACAATGTCTTCTTTTTCAGATAAGCATAACCCTGCATGGAAAAAAAATAA
>JAANSK020266339.1:0-11964 GCA_011763485.2 Isoetes engelmannii
GCTTGAAAAGAAAAAGAAATTTTACGCCCTGGGAAAATCACGGAATAGGACAGTAATTTGCCCCAACAGTGTATTACGTGACATGTTAATTTTAGGGCAAATTTTTTACATTCCGTTTCAAACGTCGCACATTTTTCACCACCATTGAAAGGACGCGACCCAACATTCCGTTGCTTTGGGTACGGAAATCTGAAATGCGATTAGGTTACGCAACTCTACCGGAATAACAACAGGTATAAACCTCTGCTAAATCCGATCCGTTTCATATCAGCTCCTCCGGTTGCTTATTCTTCAACACGAAATAGTTTGTGCCCAAATGGAGCCGCGAAAAGTCCCTGTCAGGAAAAAATCATATGCCAAAGGAGAGATGGAAAAGGTGGCCAGTGGTAAAAGACCAGAATTTGGCACAGCAGAGATTGAGAAACCATTATTGGCTTTTGATGCTGAGAAGCTGCTATATTCACTCTTGAAACCTTGGGAATTGGTACCAAGGATATCATTCCTTAGAAAATTTCCTTATGTCCTGTTTCATGTGGTAACCATTTCCATCTCGTTATTATAAACACAGGGTGGTCATTCTCATGAATTTTTGCGTTGGCATCGATGTTCAAGGACAACCGATCCATATCAACATTATGAGAAAAATGAGTTTCTTCTCAAGGTACGTATTACACACTTGTACCTGCAATAAGTTCAGGGTTTGATTGCATGTGTGCTCTCTCAGAGGCATCATAAAATGGTTGCTGAAAAGGAAGCTTGGAACAGGCAAAGGGAATTGAGAGAAGATATGGTTCATTTGCTTCAAAGGCTGCATTCTATTGAACATGAAAGGCGCAACTTTATAGGTCTTTATCCACCAAAATTCCCCTTTTTAATACCCATATCCTTACAATCTGAGAAAGTATACATCAAATGCAATGACAATGACCAACATATCATATCCTTAGAGTACAAATTTTCAGGCAGAGAGTTTTTTTGAAGCTTTGCTAGCTTCTTAAAACTTTTGATAAGGAGATAGAACTTTACAAATTGATGTTAGTTTAGCTGCTTCCCAGGGGACTTTTACTGTATAGGTAAAAGGTAGTAGTGTTCAGAGAGGAGGAGATATAAGTTCTTAATATGGAAGCATACCATATGCAGATAAACGTAAAGAGAATCATGCAGATGAGGAGGCTGCAAATATAAAACTTGGGGCCCTGAGTTTGGCAAATACCTTTTTTCAGAAAAAGTCCAATTTTGCTGCTTTGAACCCTATTAAGGGAAAGGATAGGGATGCGCCTACCGCACCTGCTTCAATTGGCCAGGAGGAACCTCGAGTAGTACAAGCGCTTCATCCTTCTAGCAGTGAGTATTCTGCTAAAACATCCTTCATTTTTATGTTTCTGGAAGAGACTGATTAAATAAGTTCGTTGCAACAGTTGCTGCAAGGAAAGAAGTTGAAGAGTTAGAAGCTTTTGATGCAAAACTTGAAGCACCTGTGGACCCAAAGAAAAAGCGTGGCAGTGCTGTTTCTTTCCCCAAAAAGAAGAAATAAAATTCGTGTCTATGGTACATACTCATCTGCATGGCTTGAAGGTAAAGGTGATGTTTTTACATTATTGCAAGGACATAAACATAACCACATTTAACAAATGTGTACTTTTTAGCTCTTCTAATGCCAGCAGGAGGTCGAATGATAGTTTTGAAAGGAGCCATAATAAATTGCAAACTTGAGATTGCTCAATATTGATCCCTCGTCGTTTTGACATGATTATGCAGTGCAGTGCTTCCCTCATCATTGGTCCAATGTTCTCTATGGCATGTGATCAGAAAACGACCTTTCAAGCTGCAAGAACATATTTCTTCAATCTTCCTTCTCAATCTATTATCCATTTTGGCTCGTTCAGCTGAAATACTATTGACATGTGACCAACAAAAGCAATGAGCCCTCACTGGAAATGAAACACCACTGAGGTGCAATTAGGAGATATGATGAAACAATCATGATGTATCATGCCTAACAAGGGGGATGCAAGTAAAATTGATATCCCTATCACAAATTTGGGCCTACATTTCATTAGATGAAGACATGAAGTTACTCTACTGTAGAGTAAAGCTTATTTGCCATTTACATATTTATCTTAGAACCATTCACTGCCGAATCAATGCAAAGCTAATAAGTTGAGGTATGCCCATGGCTTTCCCATTGAAAAACAGTAGTAGATCAGACTTAGAAAATTTTCCTTTTCTCATTCTATAACGTTAATCAAAGAAGCGTAGGACGCAACCAAATGGCTCCAGTATTTCCTGGTAGATAACGATTAGGTGTATTGGGAATAAAAACATCATTTCTGATTCTCGGAGGAATAGTTTACAAACTATAGATGTAGGGCAATCAATTTAGCATGTTGGGGTTCTTTTGTTTTAGTGGTTGGAGATTGTATCTTAGCGTGTGTTTACTAATATCTTCTAGACGAATTACTTAATGCTTATTGTTGATGAGCCTCTAGGCAATTCTCGAGCGTTGGAAGAGGGAATATTCTCAGCATATGCCCTCTAGGGCCTATTCCTACACCTAAGCGTGGGACGGGTCAAACGCTTAGGTGGCTCTCTTATTTAGGGTGTTTGACAACCATTAGCAAATAGACCCAAAAAAAGGTTTCCAATATAGTAAGAAGCTATATTCATGCTGGAAGCCCCTCATCTTAGGGACATTCGGTCCATAACAGCCTTTCCATAATAAGCCTTCTAAATTTGGATGCATCAACCTATGCCACACGTCTAAAAGGAGCTTAAAAGTGCATGTCCTGCACTCCGTGCAAAATTATGAAGCATGTGACTTCATTGCACTGCCACGCAGAAATACAGAAGTTGAAACATCCATTGCCACATCCGTGAGGCGAGTTTGCAACATCATAATTGTCCATTTGCAAGTAAGAACAAGTGAAAGCAATAAACATGTAAAGGGAAGGGGCTAATCCCTTGCATATGCAATTGCAAACAGACATTCTTTTTCCCTTTCTTTTTAGATGTTTTCAATACTTTTTTTTTTTCCATTCAAGCAATGCAAACCAGACACATGAAATACTATTTTTTTTTCCAACCAGACATCACTGTTTTTTTTCCCTCCAAATACACACATAATTTTACTTCTTATTATGCGACACACCTGCACCGACTGAATCCAAGAAGGAAAGAATACGAGAAAGCAAGAAACTACAGCAATACCTAATTGTTATTCATGACAACATTGTGGCGCCTGCCATGGTATCGATCTGTCGTAACTCCCCAATGAGAAGTGCCCTCGCCAGGTTCATATGCGTCCGCATATGCTGGCGCTCAGCAATGCTAACCTCCACCTCTTCCCATTCCATGTGGGAAACAACATCCTCCAGAGCTGCAAACAAGTGCCCCAATTACATCTTGAATAAACGAAGGGATGCTGCCACTGATCCCCTGGGCATATTGATGTTTATAATGGATGACACCACCTCCAAGGCTACCTGAATTTCCTCCCCATTTGGAGAGAACAGAACGGGAGATGGCATTGCATTGTCTATGACATCATGAATGCTTGGGTCAGGCGCAGTAGGCTGACGAGGGGAAGCTGAGGCCTCATCATCATTAGAAATATCAATGACCTCATTACCTTGGACTGGCCTTACCTCCACAACCCCCATAGGAATGCTGATATGATTATCACCAAGCTGCCCTCCAACAACAGCCCCAGTATCTATGGCAACACTCCCATGAGCATACTCTATCTCTAAGCCAGGCATTAAAAAGAGGCCTAAACGCCTCTACTCATCCAACTACTATTGTATCGTCTGTGGTATTTAAAGAAATATAAGAAGTCCCAGTCAATAAAATTCTCATCCATATCCCCTGCCGTCCCAACCTCATCCCAATAACGTTTGCAGCCTTTGCCGATCCTTTGAATGAGTACCATCTTAGCTGAAATACCATACATAACACATCTCACATCACTGGGCAAGGCAACTCTGGGATTTAAGGTTAAGTGCCAGGCGGCCTTAACTCTATGTTCAGATATAAAGGCAGTGTTTGAAGGGAGGATCCAACTAGTTGACAATATGAATTTGCTAGTCTTGAGCATCCTGGTTATTGTAAAACAAGGCTGGCTGTAAGTTGCCTTTCTCCGTGATAGTTCACGAAATGAAGGGCTCTTCCCAAGATGTTCTTATTATCTAGAACAACTACATGTTTCACGTCTTTGGCACCATACATTGCCCATCTCTAGGTGGCGTTCAGAAACATTCTTAGTCTGCAGCCTGAAGTGTGGCTTTACCATGTCCTTCATGCAATACCCAACCCAACATGATTCTTAAATGCCCACCCAAACCGCCTCTTCATGGCCAAATTTACAAGTTTGTGAGACTTCATCTCCGTGATAGTTCACGAAATGAAGGGCTCTTCCCAAGATGTTCTTATTATCTAGAACAACTACATGTTTCACGTCTTTGGCACCATACATTGCCCATCTCTAGGTGGCGTTCAGAAACATTCTTAGTCTGCAGCCTGAAGTGTGGCTTTACCATGTCCTTCATGCAATACCCAACCCAACATGATTCTTAGATGCCCACCCAAACCGCCTCTTCATGGCCAAATTTACAAGTTTGTGAGACTTCAAAGGAAGCCAAAACACACATTGGAAATGTAAGTGATCTAGATCACTGCCCCTTTCTGCTGCAACATCCCCTGCAACACAGTCCTTCTCACAGATCTGGACAAGCATATCATAGAACTTCGGTGGAGCATCCATGCCTGCCATCCCCAAGGTCACACTAACATTTAAGAGCCGTGTACCCTCTTCCTCAAGTAGATGTTGGCTGACACCGGATTTCCCAGAGGAGACCTTTGCCTGGGTATTTAGTTCGGCCTCCCCTCTAGCATCCCTCCTCATACAAGAAGACAGAAACAACAAGCAAAACAATAGATAAAGCTTACCTTAAATGATGTGCAAATGGTTCTGATCTTCAAATTTATAGATCCAACAAGGCTGGAATCGCCATGTATATCAGCTAGAACATCCAAAAACAGCAAGCCTTACCTTCTATGAGCATCCTGATGCATCCAAGCATGATCAGACATGCTCGACCCCAGTTCAGCCGTCCATAAATATAGGAAACAAAAAGATTCTTTTTGCCCTATTTCTATACCCAAAAACATACAATACAGGCATTAAACTTTCTAAATCTTATGTAACAAATATACGGTTTCATGAAATAGCAAAGCATATTACCTTTGTTTTGTACCGTCACAAAGCGTTATCATTTACGAACTTCATTCATGGAAAGGGTAAAAGAACCTTCTAATGCAATTGATGCGAGCTATCAGATCCACTTTATTGAACTCTTGAACAAAGAATATACATCGGAAATGACGATCGTAAGACTGTATACTGAAAACAAAATACATGAACAGTTCAGGGGGAAACTGGATTGGGAGAGTGTCGGTAACTAAGAGCTGGAGCAAAAACTTCCGGTCGTCTTGGCGATCTGAGGCAGGTCTCGTTATAGGCAGCAGGGGTGTCGCCTCATGATGGCGCACAACCTGCACTCGAAGATGCTTGGAGATATGTACTTAAGGATCTGTACCTGCAAAATTTGGAATCCCACTAGGCAAAATGATAATGGAATATTGTACTTGCTCGTGGGAGTTTCCGTGGTGGCTGTCGTTGCTTCATCCGTTAGGCCACCCGTGTCTGTGCCCGTGCCCATAGTCGTGGTTGTGGGAGCAGTCATTTGTGTGAAAATTGTATATTTGAAGAACACATACAATCATTGGATCTTACCAATTTTGTCCAGGGCTTTGTTGTTGTTATGCCAAAATTTTTAATGATGGGCTAGAGATATAAGTGCCACCTCCATGTTAAAGATATTCTTCAACCTGTCAAGAGAGAATTGTTGTCCACCCATTGCAACTCCACATCTATGTTTCTATATTGCCCACATCCCTATGTTAATAAGGGAAGCTGAAATTATATCTCCATCAATATCTGTGTTGTCTTTGAGAGGTGAACCAACACAGAGAAGGCGGTTGATAGTGGTGACAACATATCTCTCCTCACCCATACAGACCCACCTATCACTTGGACCACCTGTTCCTGAGAAGTTATTTAATGTACCACATATTTCATTATAGATCTTCCTATCACCCTCCTTTACACCAAGCTCTTTGAAGCGAGACCACGATAGCCACTGTACCCCATCCCATAGATGTCCCACTTTGGTAATTCCTGCTTGCCTCCACTTAATATAAATAGGGGATGTGTGAGAGCAAGAGGGAGGCTATTTCTTATCCAAATCTAGGTGTTCCAAAAATTGCTCAGATTTCTAGCCTCCCAAGGAGCATCCATGGGCTCACGTAGACTTTGAACTTCTAACCAAGCTTCCAACAATTTCCGCACGATTGGAGATGTGCCTGGGGCAATTTCGTAACTATAAAAAAAAAGGAACCCACTTCATCCCGAGGTAAAGATGGCTTACCTTTTAATGTACAACACTGAAGCCAATCCCTCCATCCCTCCTGTCCATGCACAATTTTGTCAAAGCCACCTTATGCATTCCTCCACCCCATATAAACTTCCTAATGATGGTGTGGCTTTGGCTATAAATATAGTTTTGAGCCGCCATAGCTAAGGAGTAGTAGATATGAGATGCTACAAGAACTAGCTCAACAACTGCAATTTTCAGGAATTAAGAGCCCCTTGGCTGACCATAGGTTGACTTTCTTTCTCAAGTTATCCAGAATAGTGGTCTATATTCCTTTTAAATTATCAGAAAGGACCAGGGGTAAACCAAGTAATTTAATAGCCTCGTCTTTAAGAACTTGAAAACCAAAACCTTTTACCCTCGGATCAATATCCTCTTGAAAGGGCCATATTGCTGCACATTTTGTCGCGCTGAGCTCAGTCCCTAATATCTTTTCAAATGCATCTATAACTTCATTGAAGAATCTCGGCCTATAGTCATCATTCTGAGGCATATGAATGTATCATCTCCATAATGCATGATTGTAAGTTTATCCTGGGAGTCAGGGAGCTGAAGACCAGTGAGAGTGCCCTCAAAAACTTTGGACTCTACCGTCTTGGTATGTAGATTTGCTATGATTAAAAAAAGGTAGGGTGCCAATGGGAAATCTTGCCTGATACTTTTTCTTAGTTCAAAGCGCCCTGAGGTTTGTCCATTAATCAAAACAGATGCTGAAGCTAGTTTGTTCAGGCATAAGCACATCTCAACAAAAGAGGCATCAAAGCCCATGTGAAGCATGATATCCTGAAGTCCCTCTAGCGAAGGGTATCATATGCCTTGTGAAAATCCATTTTCACAAAAACACGCTTATGTTTGGAGAGTTACACCAATGCAATCCTTCCCTTGCAGCAATAAAGTTATTCAAGATATCTACTTGGTAAAAAAGTTGTTTATTTACTTCCAATAGCCTTATTGAGGATTGGCTTTAGTCAGTTGGCAATGATCTTCATGATAACCTTGAAGAGCACATTAGTCAATGCAATGGGCTTCCACTCATTCAGCTTTTGAGGTCTAGAAACCTTTGGGACCAATGAGATAAAACCTATGGACAAAGCTAATTGTAGATATCGGGCCTCCCAGGCCCCCGTGTCGCATGGATAAAGGACGTTCCGAGAAGGTCCCAAATTTCCACACAGAACTCCAGAGGAAGACCATCAAGGCAGGAGATTTACCTGAAGCAAGAGAGGACATGTGCTCATCAAATGCTAATGAGGTAAAAAGGCGTACTTGGGAGCGCTATCTTCAGATTCACACTTACTCATGAGCTCTTGCGGGCTCTTCACACTGTTTAGATATTGTATTTGAGTGGGGTGGATTTGCGTTGGTGAAGATTTTCTCCACTGAGTTTTTAGTCCCCATCAAACTTTGTTTGTAACTTTCTCTGGATAATAAAGAATCTGTCCTTCCAAAAAAAAAAAAAAAAACATGTTATGTTGATATCTTGTAACAATGTGACAATCATAAATTGAGATCTCATGTGAAAAGAGCCTTAATAAAGGATCTAAACTGAATCTTTATGGTAGAAGCTTAACTCCCGTATATAGGAAAGACCATCGAGGAAGCATTCTTTGGATGGAAATGGTGCCGAGGGGTGGACCTCGGGGGCACTAGGCCTGGCCACATGCATACGATTTTCGGGGTCTCCACCTCTGCATGCTTCCCAATCCGGCGATGCAATCCGGCGATGGAGGAGAGGCCCTCCCACCTCCATACTCGATCCGCAAAAAATGAAGGTCATGAGAGGCACACTCCAAACCAGCCTCTGCAGCCAAATGGAGGCCTCCGCCAATAGGAGAATAACATGTGGCCGACCGTAGGGTTGACATCTTAAAAATGCTTACGTGTATTGTGGAATGTAACGTAGAAGCAACTTAGTTGCAATTCTGCGGCCACACACCAATGGTAAACGCCAATTAATTCCAACGAAAAGGGGTGTCTTGGGCAGGAGTTGCTCTTACCAATTACGAACTATGGATTCAACCAAGCATCCCGATCGAAAGAACAGCCGGACTTCAAGTTCAGGAGGATCGAACAAGCAAGAATCGAACAAAACGGCTGAAGAAAAGCTTTACAGATACTCGGCCTGGGGCGGTGGGGCCTTGAAGTCAAAATAGACCACGTATGTTTACTCTTCTTCGCTTCATTTTCCATTATTTTATAGCACGATAACCTAAATGGGAGACAAAATAAGCTCAATTACGTTGACAAATCGTAGTAGAATATGAAAAGCGGGATCACAGGTTTGAGCACGTCGTTCCTTTGCTTCCAAGCACATCCTCCATTTCTTTGCCACTGCTGGAGAAAAATCCCTTTCTTAGCTTATGGAACTCTTGCCTATGGTATTATGCATATGAAATCAAGGCACATTGCTCTGTTTTCCTCTTCTTTTTTTCGACTTGTAAAATGAATCTGAATCAGATCTTTAGATTGGTCTTCTTGATCTTCTTATCAGTGCAGCATTTTGTCATCCTAACTCTAGCCCAGAGATGTGATTCTCGTTGTTCAACAGGCGACTGTGACACGGATGGCCATTGCATATGTGATTCTCCACAACCAGGAAGCACTTTGCAAGGAGACAGGACATATTTTGGGTGAGTTTTTTTCATACAATTTATACCACATCTTACCATGGCTACTGTCTATTTCAGATCTGCTTAATTCATAATATGTATGATGTTCTGAACTTCAGATCCTTATATGAGAGTTTCTTAAAAGTGCAGAGGAGAATTTTGTGATGAGGAGTTCATCATGTGTGATGGAACAGATGACTTCTGGTGTCAGAATAATTCGACATGTGTGGAAGTGGTGCAAGGAGAAGAATATAAATGCAATTGTCCTCTAGGATATGCAGGAGACCATTGTGAGCTAAAAGGAATTCCCTGTAAAGACATATATTGTTTCCATGGAGCAGAATGTATTGGGGACACAGAAAGGCCATGTGATTGCCCTCCTGAGTGGCAGGGAAGCTCCAACTGCGCTCTCTCAACTCAAAGTAAACAACCTATCCTTAGTTCTTCTTATTTTCTCTTTGTAAATGTTATCTTTACATCTTGTTCCTGGATTCAATTGTACAGAAGCAACACCAGATGATGTCCCTGGATCTGTTTCTTCACCATCAGGTCACAAGTCCCCACAGGTAACATCTTTTATCATGATAATTATTGTGATCTTAAAGTCTACCACTCCATAAATCTAAATGAAATCCCATCCTATGACTAAATCTGGAACAAAATGTTCATAATAGATTCTTATATTGCCATTATTAGGTTCTTTAATTGATGGTTTAGTCTTCCATGTGGATACTTTGGTCAGACAAGAAATTATGTTAGCACAAGATTGCTGCTTTGCAATGGGTTGTCTATGTCCAATGAATAGAGTTGTTATTCTAGTCATCTAAAATCCTCCTATTCTTTTAATCCCAATGCTAGATTCAATACTAAACTCGCACATAGATAAATTGTTTATAGATGCCTAAATCCTAGGATAAGTTTTAACTACAGTTTCTGTAGTCTATATGGAAAATTGTCTAACACATGCTTTCAATCTTTAGTGGTCTTTTATAGGGTTGGGAACAGGTTTGGGGGTCCTTCTGGCTGTCGTAATACTTGTTATTGTGATTCTACGTCGTAAGAAGCGCTCCAATCGTGACAAATATTTTGAAATGAATCCTCTTCATCATGTTGGAGATAGTTTTGATGTCAGTGATGAGTTGTAATTTTGGAGAGACTTCCCTTCAACTCTGTCATTCTTTTGTAGCATTCAATGTGGTAAGCACTCAAATGTCTCGACTATAAATTTTCTTTTCTTTTCTTTTTTTTTGACAAAAAATAAATATAACAAAGGGATATATAGATGTTTCACTTGTATGAAAGGTCAACATGGAAAATTAACTTTCCATAAATCCAAATAACTTCCAGGTTTTATTTTTTATTTTTTTTGTTTTTGCTTTTTTGAGAGAAAGAGATTTTCATATTATATATAAAATAAAAGGTACAATGTTTCATACTCATAGAAGAAGAAGAATTTTTTTTTTTTTTGCTTTTTTGAGAGAGAGAGATTTTCATATTATATATAAAATAAAAGGTACAATGCTTCAGAAGAAGAAGAAGCAGCATTTTTAACGTCATGCCACTAGGTAACATCCCTCTTGGGACCTAGTGAGGCTCGAACTAACGATCTCAGGTTGACGGGCTTATGGACTAACCAATGGACTAACCACAAGGACCGACGAGATCGACAGGAGTAACCTTAACATTTCGTCCTCTACTTGCAGAAATTTATTAGTTACAGAAACTTATTAGATGCTCCACTATTTTGAAGCACACTAATAAAGCTGCTTATGATATACTTGAAGCTCTTGTATTTCTCCCATGTGTTACACTTCATGAAAATAGAGGCTTGTGTTTATATAGTCCTTTGATATAAGGTTGATCATTTATATGCCTTGAAATCATTAGCTACCTCCAATTGCAATATTGCTATTAAGCAGCGTTTAATGGTCAACAAATTTGAGTGTGTACTTATTTATCATCATTGCGTCAACCCATACAATTAGATGACATGTGTGCCTAGGCATATGCTTGGGCCTTGTAGTTCACAAAATTGTGTATGAGGCCATAAGCTCATGCTTTGACAGCCATGCATAAACAATGACAATATTAGGTAATGTTAGCATATTGTTTTCCACATTTGTGTAATTCATAGTTTGTGAAATTGTATAATTTTGTTAGCGCAAGATTGCTGCTTTACAATTTGTTGTACATCTCCAAAGAAGTTTAGAGTTGCTACATTAGTCCATTACTGTAGTCACATCCTCATGTTCTTTTAATCCCAATCTAGATCTAGTACCAAACTTGCACATGTAGTCACATCCTCATGTTCTTTTAATCCCAATCTAGATTTAGTACTTAACTTGCACATAGATACCTTGTTTATATGTGCCTAATTTATAGGATAATTTTTCACTTTAGTTCATGTAGTTTGTATGGGAAATTTTCTAGCAAACAGAATCAATCTTTAGTGGTCGTTTTTAGCATTGGGAACAAGTTTGGGGGTCCTTCTAGCAATTACAATACTTGTTCTTGTGAGTCGATGTCATAAGAAGCACTCCAGTCGTAACAAATATATTGAAATGAATCCTTTTCATTGTGTTGAAGATAACTGAATTTTGGTGTCAGTGAATGAGTTGGTGATTTTGGAGATAGAATAATAGAAATGTTTTGACGTCCCTTAATCCCCGTGAGGGTATTGGACCATAATTAGAACCGGTTGCGAGCTCAGCTCCCAGCAACCCAGCAATGCATGGATTTGTAAAAATTAAATATTTATTGTCTTCAGTATCCCTAATAACAATTCCCTATCTATTTATTAAATTTGGTTTTTTCGGCGTGCCGAAAACTTTTTGGAATTTTTTCTTAATTTGATTTCCTATGAT
>JAANSK020266350.1:0-11963 GCA_011763485.2 Isoetes engelmannii
GCCATCCATTGACATCCAACGATATTTCATTCTGGCTGTGAACATGGTCCTCCTGTGTTTCATCTCTTTCTTGTCAGCCTCATCATCACCAGTTATGGCCACCTCTGGCAATTCAATCTTCTCAGCTGGATGATCCGACAAAGTGAAGCGCAAATCCAATCTTTCCTGTTTAGGCAGACCCCTTGACTCACTTCTATTGATGACGATGTCGGTGACAAAGTACTGGTATTGCTTTATGTGTTTTTTGTTCTCGAACTCAGGATGATCGTAGGTGCCAGGGTAATCGTATGAACGGGTGGAGGCATCTCATCTGCTGGGGGATCTTTGCCTCGGTGCGATGCTGGACATGGAGTTATGGACCATTCGGCATCTCGGTTGGTTAGCTGGGTAGATAATGTGGATCGCATCTTGCAGATTAATCCTTTGACATTAGAAGTTGATGTTTCTCTACAGGATGCATAGGATCTTTTTGAGTTTGTACATAATCCGTGTTACAATGCCGTTGAGTATCTGGTTTTGGGAGGCGGGAATTGTTATTGGTGGAATTGTGTTGTTGCAGAGTGTTGAGGTATTTCTGTCCCTTCAGGGCAACTCCTTTTCCTCCTCACTCATTTTTGTAATATTATTATTCTTTTAATATATTGGTGACTCAGTACTTAAAAAAAAAAAAAAGAAAAGAAAAGAGGGGGACAAGGATAACACATATCAAAAAATCAAACTGAACTGCGTTCCCTAATCAATTCTTCATGAATAGCCAGTAAGACAAACGGAGACTAAAAGGCATACCTACATCATTCTTGGATGGAACCGTTGTATCCAAAAATGCTGGCGCTCATATTGGTCGCCCAATATCCACTGCTCTATAGAACACCTTAGCAAGAAAATCAGACTTGTAAGAGACCTATCATTTGACTGTTGTGGCATATTTGCTGCCACACAAGCAAGAAAAATCTCCATTAAAATGAAGACTAAATAACCTCGTGCATAGTGTCCTGGCAAGTTCTATTTCCTTCTTGTGTGATAAACTTTAGGCAAAGATTGTTCATTGAGAAAAATCACAATCTAGCTGAAGAAGCTCTAAAATTCTAAAGCCTTACAACATCGCCCGTTGAGGCCATGATGCAAGGCACTAAACCCGCTCATGTATCTATTCTTCCTTCTGATTTCACTATTCTACCTGATGGGCCAAAAAATGACCTACTAGGCCATGATGATACTATCTGCATTCGTGCAGCAATGGGATTTTACTCACAGTTGCAATGCAGCTTTGGAATGCCATGCCAGTATCAAAGTTGAACTATGAATCAATTGTTGGAATTAACAGCTTTTTGGATTCTAGCATCCAGAAAAATCAAGGATTCTTTTTAAATTTTCTCTTACCCTCTGTAAGCAGTGCTCTACTGCAGCAATTGACATATTCAACATCGATGACCATCTTCTCACCTGCCATTATCAAGAATTTGTAAGGAAGAGGTAACTCGAGCACATCATGTAATCTGATAATACTCAAGAATGATTTTATTGTTAGTAAAGTGAATGTACCAGTTTAGGCCACTTTATGTGGACAATAACAAACATACATCAATACTTACCATTCTGATATGTGAGACAAGCCTTTCTGATACTGCTAGTGAACTCTCAACCCTTTGCAGCATTGGCACCCATAGCAACAGGTATAACCTTGTATTTTTGGAAACGTTAGTTCATGTGGGGTCACAATTTCATTCTCAAACATCTGTAGTCATACCTTAAACATATATTCGTATCTTCAAGAAAGAGAACCCATTTTGATGTCTGATAAAATGCCAAGGGGAATATTGCCAAATATTAGATAATCTAGTTCAACACCTTCTTTGGAATAGTCAATGCACATGATAAGCACTACATTTATGGATCAGCCAGTGGAGGTGGTCTCTCATTATACATACTTGGGCTGTAATTCAAAAGTCCAATCTTATGGAATGTGCAGCATATGCAAGACTCAACAAAAGATATGCTTCGATTGCAATGCTTGATAGCAAAATGTTTCCAAGCGGTTTTCCAAAATGTCCCAGCAAAGCTTCAATTTTTCAATTCCTTGGTTAGATCAGCTTCTTTATACGAGATTTCATGTAAAAATTGACATGACAGTCAAAGGATGGGCTCAAATAGAGAGTTCAAATATACTTTCTTTAAAATGATTATAAGCAAAGCATTTGTGCCGCATCCAATCATGTAAGCAGAAACTTTGGCCACTCCTTTGCAACTAGATGCAGCAACCGAGTAAATTATCTTTTGTGCATAAATTAAACCAGCATGAGACCTCACAGCAAGGTCAAAGCAAAATTCTATGGATTGCCTTCTAGATTTCAAAGAGATTGGCTGATAAGGAGTCAAAGAATGCTGTTTTGCATAGGCATCAGAATGGGCATCAGAGATAATATTTTGATAGATTAGCCTTCCTTGTTCTACTACTCCCAAATGGTTGCATGCTTTCAAGCTTGTTAGAGCCTAAACTCTAACCTCACAAGAAAGATGAAAACCAGATACTCCAAGCCTCAATCTACCCGATCTATGCAATGCACAACACAAAGAAATATAATCTCCGTAGCTAGCTCAAGAAAATATCTCCTCTGATACACCGCCTCTCTCTCTGATGATAGAGCAGAGTACTCCTCCCACAATGCATACGTGCATGTGCGTATATACATGTGTATACTCCCCATATACGACCATGTCTACACCACTCCAACACACTACAATGGTGACACTCACCATAGTGTTGACCCACACCATAGTGGTGTCATATACCACCCCAACAGTGACGACCACAGTGGGAAAAAATGCCACTCCGTGGCGGAGAACCCATGACAAAATATACTACTATGGTCCTTGGAAGATGTCCCCAAATGACACATTTACACGTATGTTTAGAAAGAAACATTAACCCTCTAAAAGATGCAAATAACTGGAAATAAACAAACTGGCCCAAAATGGCTGTGACGAAACATAACCTCAGGCCTTAATCTACCCAATCTATGCAATGCACAACACAAAGAAACATAATCTCCATAGCTAGCTCAAGGAAATATCTCCTCTGATACACCATCTCTCTCTCTGATGATAGAACAGAGTACTCCTCCCGCAATGCATACGTGTGCGTATATACATGTGTATACTCCCCATATACGACCATGTCTACACCACTCCAGCACACTACAATGGTGACACTCACCACAATGGTGACCCACACCATAGTGGTCTCATATACCACCCCAACAAAGCTACTTTATAATGTGATTCCATTTGCTTCTATATTCTTCTTTTGCATTCTATCAAGTCTCTATAGGGCAATAGACTGCATTTTGGGCACATCTTGTGACAAATGGATGCCATGTACAATATTACGACTTGACAATTGATCCAAAACCTTGCATCCTCTTCCAAATCTCCACTTTTGCAAGGTAAGCAATTGCATAAAGTCCAATGTAACTCATTAGGGACTCTATTTTGCTGTTGTATTTCAAATTCTTACCTGAAGAATTCTGTAAAAAAAAGTATACACCATCAGATGATAAAAAAACAACATTTTTCCAGCAGATTCGAGTGTTGGATCGATGATTTTATGCATAGAAGAGAACAAAACATTTTAAGGCGTTTTAAGATGCCCATGAAACAGCTTTACCTTCCCGAGAGGAGCTTCAGTATTGCATCATTTATATTTTAACGAGACAGCCAGTGTAAAAAGAAATTAATGCGATAGTAATGCGGTAATGCCTGTGACATGGACGGTGGAAGAGGAAATTTATACTTTGCTTGCATGTCCTTATAAAATAAGCAGGGGACATGGCGCTTTATACAACAGAAAGCTTGGGCCATGTTGATGCGAGCAAGAATAGCATATGCAAATATCTAGAGCATGGTCGCTCTCGACGACATAAAATGCAAAGGAAGAGTTTACCGTTTGGAGAAGGGGGAATTGAATTTTCAACGAATTTCTAATTTCTTAGATTGTCAGATTTAAAATTACAAGATCTAACGTCTGCAAGCGAATTTAGCTGATGTGGCTTACTACGTGGGTAGGCTAAAAATTCAAGACTTCATGCACCTCGGGTTAGGCAACCCTGCTAAAAATTAAAAAATACTTTGCCTTCAAAAAAAAAAAAAATACTAGTCAAAAGCACGTTTGGTTATTTTGCTTAGGAATTTAGTTGGTATTTAATTTTGGTTACTTTGCTTTGATATTTAAATTGGTATTTTAATTTGAGTGCCTTTGCCATCTAAGTGCTTGTTGGTAACTTGAACATTACTTTCCTCGACTTAAATTCAGCCATAACATCTCTATTTGCTGTCTAAATGCAACTTCAATCGGAGCATGCGAACATGCTTTCCAACTATATAAACGATCCACCTGTCCAATGCCAAAAAGAATCAAGCTCATGCCAACAATAGAAATATCTCCATTGCATCAATAAAGAAAAAAAACTTACCTTGTTTAATGCAATCACGAAGGGAATATGACGCATCTTTAACAAATTCAAAGACTCGATTTTCTGAGGCTCCAAGCCATGCATAATATCAATCCATATTATGGCTATGTCACAAAGACCAGAACCACGAGCTTTAGATTAGTAAAGGACTCGTGTCCTGATGTATCAATAACTAGCAAGTCTGGCAGAATATTCAAGTGCTACAAATTTGGGAAGCACGTGATCATCAAAATATAAAATTTCAGCCAACCCCAACTAAAAGAATGCACACTGTAGAGAAAATACATAAGGAATCCCTTATGCATGTAGATGGAACTGTAAGTGATCCAAGGCAACTGGTTATGTTGACAGCATCCAAAAGAGGAAAACACACATCTGGTTATGCTAACATCTAGAACTGTAAGTTGTTGATATGCTTAGGAGGTAGAATCGTAAGCAACATCACAAGGTCAAGGTGGGCAACACCTATCCAAGAAGTTAAGGGACACCTTCCTTTTACCGGACCCCCCTCTGACGTGGCACATTTCTAAACCACACGATCTCCAAGATCAAGGGCTGAGATTTATGCACGTGGGGGGGTTAAAAGGAAGACTACCCGAAGTTAAAAAGAACAAGACTCTTGTACAGAGGAGCAGGTTACCTATATAATTGCATCTTTTCGTACAAAAACAGGGAGCAATCACAATCACGCTAACAATTTCCTTGACACTAGCCCAGTTCAAGGAGCAAAGACATAAGGATTAATACCATCAAAAGTACAACAAGAAGACAAGAAACAGCCCATTCCTTGAACCCATATGCTTCCATGACTTGCAATAAGAGGAAACAGGTAGCAAGAGTCAAAATTGATAAGAAAAAACTATGAAGAATAGAGCAGAGCAAGCAAGAGAGGAAACTGCTTACCTGCTGGTGCATTTTTCGCCAGCATTAGGAATTGGGTTTAAGTGGAAATTTGAAATGCAGGATTTGCTTTGCAATGTTTACATGCATATAGGCTGCCTCCTAGTTCGAAAATTTGAAGTGCCCTATGCCGTAAGCTTTGAAAATCCCTAACAGGTAACACTCCAATAAGGCCTCTGTCCTCTTTTTGCCTAGAATCTGAATCTCAAATGAGCATATAGATAAGATTAATACAACAACGAAAAGTTTAAAAATGGTCTAAAGGGCATTTTGATTGCTTGAATGGTGAGCGGTTAGTTGCAAGAAAGCGTTGTAATAGAATCAATTCAATGCATATGAATTAAACAGTATGAACAGCTAACCAGATAAGAAAAAATTACCCCTGGAATTGGTTTTCCGCTGCCAGGCTTATGTGCAGCGTCCAACAGACCAATGGTTGTAGCGCTTGTCTGAGGCACATCCAACTGTAATCCAAGAGTCATAGCCCCGATGCAGGACTTTCTTTTTGAAGCATTACTATCTGCAAATATAATATTAACATTTAGAACTTAGTGTTATTGGTTTATTATATAGATGAGCTCAGCTAATTTGCATGTCAAAAAACAAGAGTAATGATAAGAAAATGCTGACTTTAGAAGGATGTGTCAAGCAGAAGGTTATGCTTACTCTTAGGTTACTATGTTTTGCCACACTTCCTAATTTTCAGATTAACAGATCCATGCATAGGTCCTCAACAGTCATGGTTTTTTGGCAGCCAATGGACCTATGTTGACAATAGTAACAAAATGATCTTTCATAAGATGCTGCCACACCCAGTGAAGTTCAAATCCTCCTCAAAGTGCAGATTAGTTGATGTTTATGTCCACTATTGAATTATAGGCCAACCCACCGTAGTTAAACAACACAGTGGAAGGAGGCAATGATGAATACGTTTTGATGGCACGCTAAACCTCAGGACTGCTTAAAACATTCCACAGAGTGACATGTCTGAATTAACATAAGAAAATTCCTCATATTGGGTAAAAAGATCATTGAAATTTTCAATGTTGGGATTGTGCACTACAATATAACCTCAACGCCATGAGCCTGCTTTGTGAAAGAATCCTAGGTAAATAGAGGGCCGTTAAAGAAGCCCTGTTGCAGGAGGACTACGATATACACACTATAAGAGGCTGTTCTCTTGGATAAACTGTTCTTTCTTGCTTAAAATTCGTATATAACTGGAAGCCCGTAGAAAGACACCTTGAGGACCTGCAAACATTCTATGAAGGGAACATGCTTAAAAGAAACCTCGTTTCTACTCAGAGTTATGCCATCTGAAATGCTAGAGCCCACAGTGCGACGAAATTCATATCAGAAACTTTCTTCTGTGCCTTAACAACAAATTACACAAGAAGATCATATCATAGGCATCTCTGAATACCAACAGAAGAAAAAAATGGCCATGGTACAAAATGCATTGTTGACTGTTAAAAGTGAGCAGAATTATCAGGAATAAGAATTATAGCTGTATTTAAACAGAAATCAAAGAATACATTGTTGTGACAAAAGACCGTTAAATCATCATCATCATCATCATCATCATCATCATCATCATCATCATCATTCTTTATGTTGCTTCATACCTCAAAAAAATTCCAACGGCTTGGAAAAGAAATTTCGGATTCACCTTCACAAACTAAGGCTGAAGAAGAAATGAAATTTAGGGACTTTGAAATTTTACCTGCCGCCGTACTAACTTCCTACCCATGAACACGCTAGAATTTCTTTGAATTTCTCTCACCCTCGATCAGATCTAACTATTCTAATGCTCTCCACCTGCACAGTAATCTTATCTGGTAGCAACGTGGACACTCTGAAATTGCTTCAAAGTGTCCACTCCCGTTTGTGCAAACCTGCGAAAAAATAAAATCATAGTCCCAACCATGCGAGAAATGCACTCTAGCAATACAAAACTCAATATTGCAAGTTTATTTGAGATTACAACTTAGACTGTGCTTAGCAAAAAATTAATGAAATAGATATGATCTACAAATGTTCAGTTTAAAATCTGACATTGGTGCTAAAGTACTGCTATAGTTGATTGAATGGTAGAGCTAGCCAGTATGAAATTTTGGAAGAACGTTGCATATCATTCAATTTCGAGGCAGGCCACTCGTTCTTCGCCTTCATAAAGAAACAGGTCTGCCATGTGCTTGGAATCTTTGTCAGGATCAAATGCATCATCATCATCATCAACGTCAGCTCTGTAAGAGGGCGTGATATCTCCGCCGGAATCGTTCAGGTTCTTCAATTTCCCGTTGGGGCCATATTCCAATTTTATAGCCTTGAAGCCTATAGGAACATTCTTGCCATTCTCACCCTTAACAACAAAACTTCCCTTGTTACTTTTGCTAATCTTAATTTTACCATCAATAGGGACTACGCTGCCTATGATGTCAGTTACTACATCAGGGAGGCTCAAGCTCCCATCTGTGGAGGTCTGGCCTACAGATTCTATTATCATCTCCGTGCAATAATTCATCTGGGTCACTACCCATAGCTCAATGTTCCCATTTTTCCTGAAACACCCAGCCAAACAGGTCAGATCTGGTGTCTTATACTTAGAATATAATGCGATTTTAAAAAAGCTCACCTCAGTAATGGCTTCTGCCTTTGAATCTTTTCTAGATTAGGCACCCACCAACCTTCTTGCTCGTCGAAGAGAGAAATCTTGACATCATTGTCAATAGCTTCACTGTTCACTTGATAGGCCGTAATAGAGAACATCTTAGAGCGCCTCCCATCTATGTGAAATAATTTCAACAAGCTAAATAACACTCCAGAAGCATAATTTGTGGTACATTTGAAGGACCCACGCTCATCTTTATCTACAAGACCCTTTTCATCTTTCATTCGTAACTCGCCTTTCAAATAGTTGTTTATCTTGTCTGATACATCTTTCCATTCGGAACAGGTGTTTGCATCAAAATCGGAAGAGGTGTTTGCATCAGATTTTTGTAAATTTAGAAGCGAGCCAATATTGAACAGCTTCGGATGGTTTCCCAGCTTTTCCCTCTTAATCAACACATCAAAGAGCTTAACCTTGTTGTGGAACGGACCTAATGCCACCAAATTGTATTCCTTAAATAATTGGATTTCCCATGGATTCAAAGCCATGATCTCACCAGGCTTTTCTTCTTAAGCTCAAGATGCGTCGCGGCAGGGATATCTCTCTCTCTTCTTAAGCGTTCATTGTAATTTTCTGTCTCCTTCTTAAGTCATTGCATTGGCTTATTCAATAACTTAGTCTTTCGTAACTTCCTATTCTCCTTCCTTCATTATTATTACGCGTTCATTGTAATTTTTTATTCTCCTTTATCTAACGTATAGCTGTCATATTTTAGCAATGTCTTCTTCTTAAACCTTAACCGGCAGGATCTGTTGATCCGTCGATCCCCACTTCTTCTGAAGCACTGTCCCCACCAGAAACCACATCTCCTTTCCTTGAGAAGCCAAATACAAGCCAAGAAATTTGAATATATTTCTATTCATTATAAATTTGCAGCTACAACTTGATATCAGTCCAACCGCATAGCCTTATCGGACATATTATATATCTTTTGCATCAAATTACCTGTCCCACAACTCTTTCCCCGTCGTTTCATCGACCATAGCACTAGCTTGCTGAGTTGGATTCTCGGCTGGCAGACCGAGCAAGGCATAATGGCCTCCCCCGGGCCATTACCCCTTACCTAAAGCCTTCATTACTACACCTTCATTGTAATTTTCTGTCTCCTTCATAAGTCATCGCATTGGCTTATTCATAGTCTTTTGTAACTTCCTATTCTCCTTCCTTCATTACTACGCGTTCATTGTAATTTTTTATTCTCCTTCATTTAGATGCGTAGCTGTTATATTTTAGCAAAGTCTTCTTCTTAAATCTTCTAAAGCACTGTCCCCACCAGAAACCTCCATCTCCTTCCCTTGAGAAGCTTGCATCTCTTAATTAGTAATGTAAAAATCTTATATACTTGTTGGACTTTGTCAATTAGAAGAGACATTCTTTTTTATTATTTATTAGCAGCATTGCCTAACCCGAGGTCACCTAAATCCCGCAATTCTAGCCTATCCACGTGGCCTGCCACATCAGCCAAATTTCACTTACACCATTGGATCATCTAATTTCCAAATCTACGGTTGAGAAAATTTAAAAATCTACAGAAATTCTTGCCTGGCGTCTGCTCGCCTTCCATCCAAGAAGGAAGTCCCGAGCATTTCAGAGGAATCCCGGGCATTTCAGAGTTCGGTATGGTCATATTCTAAATATATCTATGATTGTCATGCACGAAGATCAATATCTAATTTATAATATTGGCCGATAGCAGGCAGCGGCTGCAAAGGAAAAATTTGAGTTGGGAGATCTGTCGGTCTTATGGCATTGCGAGTCCATTGTCTGTAAATGTAAGTTTTCATGCAAGTTAACTTTTTGAGTAGAACTATATCTTTGACTTTACCATTTTCTAAATGCATTCCGAGCCTTTATTAAATGTTAACGGCGATAGCTTTTCAATGCCCTATGATCCGGATTGCAAAACACTGCTATTAGGGTTGCTTAATGTCTGTGACCTATTGAAATGATAAGGCAGAAGAATCAATGCAAAAATTTGGTGCCCTAGAAGAAGTGTTTTTCCTTCATGACTGTCTTCTGTCATTTCTTACTATCACAGGAAAAACAAAAACTGTCTGCGATTTGTTATTCTCTATACGTTGACATTTTTCTTTGCAAAATTTGGACCTTGTACTTACTAAAGCAATTAAGTGTTCCTTCTCCAATGAAGCTTCAGAAGAATAGGGATTGAAAAAGCCTTTCGAAAAAAAAGATTCATTTGTTATTAGTCAAAACTGTTTGGAAGGCCATCTTGTAAGTAAATCATCTTGCCCTTAAATTGATGTACTTATTTCTCTGGAATATTTCAATATGACTTTGGGTTTGTCCCCTTTCTTACAGCTATGTTGCATTAGCTGAGAACAATCTGCTTGAGGAGAGCCATGTTACACCTTATGCCATCGCTGTGTACGAAAGAAGACACCTTCAACCTGGTTGTGGGTAAGGGCATGCCGTATCCGAGTTTTAGTTAGAGGTAAGTTATCATTATAATCATGTATGCTAGTCATTTGTGTTATAACCCTAAGCAAATATTCTTGCTCTTTTCTGTTGCAGCCATGATGATCGCATTGGGTAGCATATGTGTGCCATTTAAATCCACCATAGGGTAGATGGGTGCATTCATTTGTAGTGCATTACATGTAGATATCCTTTGTTGCAGAATCAACATTTACGGACATAGTTTTTGAAATAATTATTACTGGACATAGTTTTCAAAATAATTAGTGTTTTAAAAATCCTTTTTCTTTCTTTGCACTTGCTGATAAAGAAATTACTATGTGCTACATGAGATATTGTCGAAAACATCTTCAATATGGTCGCATGAATTTTGGTTTCTATAGGCATTTCGAGCGCACATTTTGGTTTTGCAGTGCCAGGGTATTGATTGTTTTTTTTTTATTGCATACGCTTTCTCTTTTTTAAGAAAGACTTGTATTTGCATTCTGGTGATTCTAACTGTTATGTGCTCTTGAACGTATTGCAGGAGCCAGAGTTTGTCTAGATTGGACTTGCAATCTTATTTGTGTGCCTCTTCTCGGTGGTAAATTATTCTTCATTCTATTGTTCTCCAAGGGCTAATACTATAAAGTTTTTACAATTTGTATTGTTCAGGTTGATGTTGTGGTCACACTAGGTTGTGGTGATAGTTTTGCAGTAGCTGATGTTCTTGGCACATAACACAACCAGTCTTCACTAGCGCATGCAGTTGCCTACCATTTCCACAGGTTCATCGAAAGGTGGCCGCTTTAGAAAAGTGTCTTTGTTTCCATTTAATTCAAACCTCAAAGAGTGTATAACTGAGTGGAATTTGTTGCTAATGATGAAGGTGTTCTGGAAGTCTTAGTGAAGGCTACACAAATGCTGCAATGAGTTCTTTAGGCAAGAAGCTTGAAGAAAACCTTTAATGCACGAATTCATTAATTTGAGAATCCATACATTCTCATTCTGCTCGAAATAGCTTGTCAGGGGCATATAAAGGGTACTTTTCGAACGGTCGTGCTACCCTAGAAGCAAAAAAGCACTCAGGCAACACAATTCACCACAAAACAAAAGAAGCTAAGCTTCTAGTCAGCCGCTTCTTCGCATAAAACTGACGGTTTTAGATGATACTAAAGTATTATACGAGTCCGGCGTACGCGATATAAGGTCGAAAAGATCGCGCTCGCAGCAAAACATGGACAAGCGGGCTCGTAATATAGTAAATACAGTACATATAAAGATTTGTAATTTACATGTAAAGACTTATTTGCAATAAGAATATACAATAGTACCATGAAATGAATCATAAAGAAGCCTATGGATAATCGCAATGGCGATTGAGATAATCGCAATGGCGATTGGGATAACTGCAATGGCGATTGGGACTGAGTCAATGAGGGGATTCCATCACAATATCTGGCGTCTCATCCTCATTCACAGTTACCTGTTCTACGCGAACATCTGTA
>JAANSK020266361.1:0-11962 GCA_011763485.2 Isoetes engelmannii
CATGAAGAGATGACTAAAACATTAATATTGTGAAAAGGATGAACACACATGGACTTTCCTAAATTAAACATTTTAAAAATAAAAAATCAAAGTCCAAAAACTTTTTAAACGTAAACCCCCCACCTTTTAAAAACCCTGGAAAAGATCTTTTTGGAACCTTATTAACCCAGTCCTTAAGAAAAAAAATGCTAAAATAGCACATATTAAATTGTAATCACCATGATTTTTTGTACTTACCCCAAAAGATGGTCATTTCAAATGGTTAATACATTTTTCATAAGGGAATCTTCAAACGGGAGTTCTGCAACACTCCCATTTAATCTGCAACCTTACATTAGATACACGGATGAATTAGTGTATCTAAGTAAAATATTCATTATTTTCTTGTATTATGGTGTGATTAATCAAGTCTAACGTTCACCACTTCGATCTTAATTATTCATGACAGTTGCTCTTTCATTCTGCTCAGCAGTCATGAGCATGACTGGTCATGGTTTGTTCAAGTTGTTCTGTTAGCATCACCACAAGGACAATCCTTTTTCTTTTTGGGTAATTTTTATCCCCATGAATACTACAAAATTTCCTATATAGGTATTATCTATCGCCTTCGAAAATTTCCTTGGTCTTAGAATAATCGCCAGACTAGCTACACAAATATGATATATAATGCCACTAAAATCATCACTGGAGTGGTCCATCTTATAAATGGTATGTGTTCCATGAAGGTTTGATAGTGGTCCATGTTGGTCTGTTTCTGTCCTTTAAGGTGTAGTAATGGTTTCATAACTTCCTGGTCCATGAGGGTGTTTGATGGTCAATTAAGGTAAAAAAGGTCTTTTTGTAGTTGATTTTCTCATTTTTTGCAAGTCTATATATTCAAGATGTTTACATCATTTTGCAGATCATAACGTGAGAAACAGAATAAGTCTAAGATCTCTAATTTGGAGCACAATAGCTCGAATATTAAGATCATGGCCTTAAATGGTCCAAAGGCCAGCACCTCCCCTTAATTGTTGAAACTAAGATCAATGGGCTATATACACTAGTCGGTTCTCCAGAGAAGCAAATTATTTTGATATGTTTAGGCCGAAACTCGCCAGTTCATGCTGATAGCTATTCTGCAAGTCCCCTCCTAAAATTGGTCGCCAACATTTACAACTTCTCAGTAGCACGTCAGCTACAACAACAACAATTCCGACCAAGTTGTTGTTTGCTCCACTCTGTTTCTTCGCATTCCCTCGGCTTATACTCTTGCTTTATGTTGGGGGAACTTTTTAGCCTGAACAAAAATCTCCTAATGTTCCTTCCACTACCGGGATTTCCAAGTTTCTAATCAAAAGTTTGCCACTTCCCCTCTACTGATACTTCCGCCCCAAATCTTCCTCAATTTGATGCCCTTTTAATAAAAAAGATAAGATATGATAAGATAAGAGAATTTTAACGTCACGCCACAAAGGCAGCATCCTATCGGACATATGACGGTACAGAACAAAGGGCCGAAGCCCAAAACAGAAGAAAACCTGGGGACTAGGCCCCATTGGACTGAGGGACGAAGCCCTATCATAAAAACAGCTAACAACATAATGAAAATAAAATTTATTTACAGAGATGAGTGCAGGAGAACGGGACCAGACCCACCCAGTCTAGGGATCGGGAGGCCACTGATTCCGGATAATAGCACGACTGCCTCGGTACACTGCCCACTGACGTTGCAAGCGAGCCTCGCGGACCCGGCAAAGTTTCTCTTTGCGTCTGCAGAGCTGGGCGGGGGTGAGATCTTCTTGCACGGAGAAGGTAGTCCCCTTCAAATGATCACTGTGTCGTAGAGTATGCAGACGAGAAATAACATCCCAAGATTGAACCAAAAGGTGATAGGGGCGGTCATGTCGTGCTACTCCAACCCGACTAGCTGATACGATGCCGGCTGCCTCAATTTGCATTTCTTCCGTAAAGAAGTGCAGCATCTCCTCAAGAGCAGAGCAACCATCCATCCTTGGTAGGCCGCTGATGTGCAAGTCTAATGTAGTCAAGCGTGGCTCGCCGTCTGATGGAGAAGGCATGGTAATGCTGCATGTGCATGCGCATTCAGCAAGTCCTCAGTCTGTATAGCAGTGGAGGTGGTCGGTGTAGCATAGACGGTGCCTTCTCAGGCAATTCAGGCTCTGACGTCTGTACTGAAGCATCTACACCCTGGCACACTGAAGTGGGTACAAAATCCGTAGCAATTGCAGTAACTATGACCAGTGCTCAACAAAGATAGTCAGAGAGTAAAACCGTGTTCCTTCCCGTATAATGAATAGCATAAATGATCCCGGAGTGTAGGCGGGAAATATTGGGCTTGAATTTCCAGAGAACTGCTGAGCCCAATTCGAAGAGTTTGCTGTGGCCCAAAAAGATAAATTAAGATAAAGATTTTTAACGTCATGCCACCAGGCAGCGTCCAATCGGAAATGTGACGGCAGTACAAGGTGCCCAGGTCCAAGAAGCAACCAAACCAAGGTGGGGGCACGGCCCCCGCTCAACAGAAACTTTTTAACTTAATATTTACATGGAGCTATACAATGCTATACTATGCAGTAATGGACCATGGGTCACCTGGCTAGTGATCCTGGACTATTGCCTTGCCTCCTCTGTAGACAACCCATTTTCCTTGCGCCACTTTCCATACTCTGCACAGTTCCTGGTGCCGTCTCGACAACTGCGAGGGGGGTGAGGTCTTCTTGAACTGAGAAACATGTGGCTCTGAGCCTATTACCATGCCGCAATACATGGATCTGGTCCTGGAGTGCGCGGAACCGAACCAAGATATGTCGGGGCCGATCTAGACGGTGTGGCCCAACGCACGTGGCTTCAAGAATCCCTGGAACCTATATGCCCATGGTGTCTGTGAAAAACTTTTCGCCCTCTTGCATTCCCGTACCTGCGCCTGTCTCAGGCATGATTACTATACGAAGATGCAAATCCCTGGATTCCTGCATAGGCTCATGTGCTTCAGTCTCCAGATCATCCTAGGTTTCAATGCCCTACCTCAACTGTATGGGGCCAATCAGTCTGCACCGCCACCTCTCCCCCAGGGGCCTTTTCAACCTGATGCGATGCGGGCAGAGAGGGGTCGCCATGGCATACATAGTCCTGTATGAGGAAGCGAAGCAGATCCATGGTCTGTGTTCAAAGCTCAACCAGCAGGTGGGCCGAAGTGTCTATAAACCTGATGGACGATTTGAGTGACTGGAGGACAAAAGAAATGGCGGGCATATCAAACTGTGGTGTAAGAGCATCCGGGCATGGCTCATCCGGAACTGGGGTAGATACTGGAGGGGCCTGCTGGGAAAGCTTTGGCCTTCGGGCCTTTTCCTTGGCCTTGCGAGTCATGGGGTATAATCCAAAGTGGGCCACGGGAAGCAAGAACAGATACAATCAATGGATGTAAGCGCTGGGCGGGTGCAGAGGAATAAGGAGACAAAGCTGGGCAGATCGGGTGAGAAGCCAAAGTCGGGTAATTACAATAGTGAGTACTGGCTGGAAAGAAGAAAGGAAGCAACAGGAGACAAGACACAAGAGGGCAGATCGGGGGCAACAGCATGAGAAGCCAAAGTCGGGTGATTACAGTAGCAAGTACCGGCTGAAAAGAAGAAAGAAAGGAAGCAACAGGAGACAAGACAGGTGAAAGCAACGACAGGTGGAAGCATCAACACTAACAGGAGGGGACTCAAGATAGAACAAACCCAAACTCCCTGACCCGGAGTGACGATGCAACAGGAACTGAGGAGGCGGTGGCAGCTCCCGCCCCTGGATCTAGGCAATTGGTCGGTGCAGCTCCCGACCACGCAAGGTCACTACATATGAAGTCGTTGGTGTTGCGCTATCGAGAAAACCCTTCGTGCACATTGGTCTGGGCTAAGCCCACCGTTGGCTGGATGCACCAAACTGTAAAGGGATCCTGAATCCAGAAAGGGGTGCAGATCACGATGATGCCTCCGGTCGAGCCTGGTCCTTGTGCTTAGGCACTGGATGGAGCGACCGCCTTGTGCTTAGGCGCTGAATGGAGCGACCGCCTTGTGCTTAGAGAGGCGGGCAAATCGATATAGCTTGGGTTTTCCTTTTACAATCTGAAAAGGTAAACCTTATAACTTGACGACCCACAAACTTATATCATGGTAGATCATAGTCTTGCCCTTTTCCCCAAGCCATTTCACCATGGACACTCCCCCTGAGTCTGTGCCATAGCATATAGTGGTGCACTCCATGAACTAAAGTTGCACCACAGGAGTTGTATGAGGTTGTTGAAGCTAATCGTGCACCAGGAACTGGACATCAAGTGGGAGAAGGTAGTAAAAGAAGCATAGGTCGAGCTTGACGCAGTATCGCAAAACATCCTAAAGCAGAAGTTCTATTTGATAGAAGAATGTATGGCCGAGAAGAAAGAAGAAAATTAATGAGACCTCAAAAAACTAAAATTCTATCTTGTCTTGTGTAATAGAACTAGACATACTGGAACAAGTTATAGAAGGGCAAAATGCAGATAAATGGAAAGAGACAATGCGAAATAAATTAGATTCATTCAAGAGACGAGAATATATGATCTTGTACCGCGGCCAAAAGATAAGAATGTTTATATAAACAGTAAATGAATTATTAAAATCAAAAGAAAGGTAGATGGGCAGTAGAGCATTATAAAGCATGTTTGGTTGCAAAAGGGTATCCAAGAAGCAGAAACAAATTACATAGACACTTTCTCACCTATACTTAAGATAACTCATTTGAGGGCACTAATTCCAATTGCAGTACAAAATGTTATGGAAATAAACAATGTGGATGTTAAGACTGCTTTCCTGAATGAAGATTTAGAAGAAGAATTTTATATGGAGCAGACACGAGGATATGAGCAGGGTGATAATATGGTTTATAAATTAAACAATACGCATGTCATACATAATTGGAAGAGTTGTAAGAATATTGTTGTTTATTGGAAGCCTGTTACAACCCTATGCTAAGATTTGTGTGTATTTACTATTGGGATAACTATTGCAACAATATGCTTCTATCTATTTTATTTGTAGCAGCTTTTATTTGATCAGGAATTCCATGCAGATGCTTAATGTTTTGTAATGACCAGTTTTAGAAGTTTTGTTCGTTCATGATATTGTTATGTTTGCTTGTCCCAAGAAGGTCTGTTAGTTCATGATACTGTTGTGTTTGCCTCTCCCAGCATTTAGCTGGATAGGTTGCTCAACCTTGCTCATTGTTTGCTGTAGCTGGATGTAAGCAAGTTCTGTTAAACTTTCTGATAAGATTTGATCAAGGAACTTAAGTCCGGTGGCAAAATCCTTCTGTCAAAGTTGTATATCCAGAAAAGAATAAACAACTATTATCATGGCGCCTTTTCCACCTATGCAGTAATTGTTTAATGTTCACAGTCGCATCAGATTGAGCATTTTCTTGAGTATTCTGACAAGGAGCCCATTCGCTGATTGCATTTGCAAAAGGCTGCATTGCCTATCTATAGTTACATATGTTTGCACTAAGCGATGATGCAGCTGTGCATGCAGCCATCTTAAACTAAGGAACTAGCGAACCAGATTTTCCATGATATTCTGGATACTCCTCATACCTGAACTTCTTACTATCAAGATCACTGAACAACGAGAGCTTCTCAGAAGTAGCACCCTAGCTGCAAATTTGGGTACTTTAACATAGAAAATCTTGAGGAAACCATGCGGCCAACTAGCCGCAGTCCAAAGTTGAGGTATTTTTACAATTTCGAAAAAGGTCTAGGGATATTTCACAATTATGAAAAGAAGAGGATATTCTAACAAATTTTCATTTTTGCAACAGGCGGAGGCTCTTATCAGAGTGCTTGGGATCTCGGGAAAGCAGCGGGTACTTACTAGGGTTTTTCAACTCTCTGAGAGAAGCTAATCGGGTTTCCATCGCCCAAATAGTCTGAAAAACAATCATGGACTCTGATGGCGCAGAGGAACAGTTAGTTCTTGCACTTTATGACATTGAGGCAGTCAAGTTCGGATCTTTCAAGCTCAAAAGTGGTATCAACTCTCCCATTTATATCGATCTCCAGCTTATTGTTTCCTATCCAAACCTTTTGAAGCAAGTAAGCTCTGCTGTTAGTAAAGCTGCTACTTCTGGCGGTGCTCATTTTATATGGAGTGCCATATATTGCACTCCCCATTGCCACATGCATATCCCTCGAAAATGGAGTTCCTATGGTGATGAGGACAAAGGAGGTGAAAGACATTCAAGGAATAACATTCAAGGGCGTTATGGGAATAACATTCAAGGGCGTTATGGCCATAGCCAACATGGTGAGTTATTCCTATTAACGCCCGAGGGCCAGGGCGTTATCGCCCTTAACACCCTCCTCCGAGGGTTTTATGAGTGTTATCCCTAGGGTGTTATGGGCCTTCACCATAACACCCTAGGACGTTAAAGGTTGTTTTAGGCCTAAAATCCAAGGAGGAGGGTGTTAACGTGATGAGGAGAAAGGAGGTGAAAGACTATGGTACCCGCAAGGCAATAGAAGGTGCCTTTCAAGTGGGTTCAGACTTGTCTGGTCATTGAGCATCTTGTTACCAGTGGTGCCTCAGTTATGGAAACTATTTTGCCTCTTAACAGTGTGGGATTGAAACTGTTTTGCCTCTTAACAGTGTGGGATTGAAGGTTTCTAATGTGGTTGTTTTGATTGATAGAGAACAGATTGAAGGTTTCTAATGTGGTTGTTTTGATTGATAGAGAACAGGGAGGCGCAGCTACATTGGCCAAGCATGGGCTTAAGCTTCATTTTGCAATTAAGATCAGTTATATTCCAAAGACATTATTAATTTGGGGCAAAAATTACATAATATTGTATGGGTAACCATCATCAATTTTGGAAGAAAATCATATTCGCCAAATACATGTATTCATGTCTAGAGATAATTTATGTAATTGCTTGAACAACCATAACCAAGGGGTAAAAAAAGAACATTGCATAATGTGAGTTCCATAAAGGGCATAATATTCAAAGGAGTGACAAAATGGATTTTTTTTATTCAAATAGTAAGAATACATGAATGGTAACAAGTTACCAAATACAACATCTTGTGTTGCAACAACACGTAGCATACAACGAGATACAAAGACACATCAAGGCATCAACTCATCTTCTTGTTCTGCATTGAAACAAAGCGACTCGTCACCAAACCCAGCACATTGTTTTATTACCTCCACCTTATTCAATCCAAACAATCCTTGAGCTCTTTCGAGAACTACTCTCTTCATCCTTAAGTGCAGCTTCATAGGATCCTACAACAAGTCATTTAGTTAGAAATAGGTTATAGAACACATAAGTAGCCACAATTTAAAACTAAAGCTCACCTCAAAAGTTGAAAATTTGCAATCTGGAGCCATGGTGCTGCTAGCCTCATAATCCTTCTCCACTCCATCCATGAAGTAATGTGCAGCCCTGCTTCTCTTCTTTCCTCTTGCATTATGAAGTTTTTGATAGGCCCTCAATGTTTCTTGATAAGTTTGGCCTACATTCAACCAAATGTTGATGTTAGTTTAAAAATTCCTTACCACTGAAGAAACATGCAAACACTTCTCCTATAATGCTTACCTAGAACACCATGAATTGTCGGGGTGACCTTGAGTTGATTGATCACAAAGTTGAGCTGCAATAGGATGATAATTAAAAAAAAACTTCCTCATAGAAATGAAAGGGAAAAAAAGTGAAGTTAAAGAATGTTTTACATAGTTTGCTCCAGATCCATGTCTTCCAAAACTAGCAGGCATAACCGTGATGTTAAAATCAATCTCATCTTGAGCTTGGACATGAAGTGATTTGGCCATATGAGTAACAACCAAACCATTCTCTCCTTTTCGGATTGTTTCCAAGGGCAGCTCAACCTACAAAACAAATCAAGGATTCAAGGATTTGCTTAAAACGAATGATATTATTAGGACAGAGAGGAAGATTCTCACATCATTCATGATGACTTTCCATTGCTCCTCCAAGGAAGAAGCCTCTTCATTGGCATGGGCCTCAACAAGGATTTTGTTGGTCTTATATAACACACCAATTCTAGACACGAACTGCAGTGAGAAGCACAAAGAAAGTTAGGAGAGAATTGGATTGGATTGAATTGAATTGAATTGAATTGAGAAAGATAAGTAGAACATACAGTGATACCATGGCGCAATCCCTTAAAGACATGCATATTGATATGCAGGTCACGATCGGAGATAATACAGTAATCATGACCAGGATGACCATGGAAGTCGAAACGTTCACCATGTTTACCAACAAAGTGAGGGTCCCCAGAGACACTGGTGTTACGACGATGGCGATGATATTTGAGGCATTCAGGGGGCTCAGAGAGGGGAGGAGGGGGAGGAGCAGAGGGGGCACTTTCAACACTACCAGAGGGACCACTAGGGGGAGGGGGTTTTTTCTTCTTGGGGGGAGGAGGGGGGGCGTTAGGTGCACTTTCGACTGAGCCGGAGGGCCCTTCGGGAGGAGGGGGCAAAATTTTCTTCTTTGGAGGTGGAGGAGGGGGCGACGGAGGCGGAGGGCTCGGAGATGGAGGTGGAGGCGATGGCGATGGCGGAGGCGGGCTTGGAGGAGGAGGCGACGGTGGTGGAGGGCTTGGCGATGGCGGAGGCGGGTGTGGAGGTGGAGGCGATGGTGGCGGTGGGCTTGGCGATGGAGGAGGTGGGCTTGGAGATGGAGGCGGTGGATGTGGAGGCGGAGGCGATGGAGGCGGTGGGCTTGGCGATGGAGGAGGTGGGCTTGGAGGGGGTGGAGATGGCGGAGGAGGGCTTGGCGATGGTGGAGGAGGGCTTGGCGGTGGAGGAGATGGAGGCGGTGGGCTTGGAGATGGTGGAGGGGGACTTGGCGGTGGTGGAGATGGTGGAGGTGGACTTGGCGGTGGCGGCGATGGTGGTGGTGGACTTGGCGGTGGTGGTGGTGTGCAATCAACTGGGAACCAGCTGCACAGAGCTTCTGGAACAACAGGACATGAATCTGCAATCAAGCCCAAGAAATTGTAAGTATATTAGCGTCTGTTGCTGATATTCAATTGTAAGTATATTGGCTTCTGTTTCTGATATTCAATTCAGTATATGTAAATTCATTATCCATACCGCCTTCTGGATCTCTCTTCATTCCTCGAGCCCATGGTCCATCCGCCTGTAAACAGATCATATATCACATTAGAACCAATTCCTCATTTTTTCCTTCAATTTGGTTCTGTTTTTTATGTGCTTACTGGAGATGCGTCAGTTGGACAGAAGTTGTGGCAATCACCTTGACACAGTGTTGCACTCTCTTCCTGTAAATTCAAATTATGTTAGCATGTATTTAGTAGGATTGCTTGTTATTATGCATTTGATCTGTTTCTTACGTCTGGATAGGAAGAGAAGTCGCATTTCGAGAATGTAGCAGTTGAGAATCGCTTAATTGCAACCGAATTTCCTCTCTGTACATTGTAAAACGGACAAGTCAGTTCTGAAGCAGACATTCTGACATATGAGACTACAAGTTTAAAATGAAGGATCTTACAGGAGCAGAGCTATCAGAGAATTTGGATTGGTAAGCTGAGAATTGAGTTCCTCTGGATTCATACTTTCCTAATTGTGTTGCAACATCCCCACCATATCTCTGCAGATAAAATATGGAACATGTGAATAATACTTACAACCATGTATAACTGAAGGAGGAGGTTAGATCATTCTTACTTTAGCTGTGTTGTTCAAGAAGACGCTGTTTCTGAAAGTTCCAACTGCTCCATTGGATTCAAAATTGAGGAAAATAGCTCCGCCGTCTTCCTGTGTTGCAAAATATGCAAATCTAATGTTAGGGACATGTCAAATTTACTGCATTGTAGAAGGATTTGAAAATTTCATGTGGTTGCTTACCGCGGCAGAATTTTCTCTGTATGTGCAGGTGGTACAGTCCAGCTTTGCACCCCCATGATCAGCACAGTCTGTGCTAGAATCATCTATATAAGAAGCTCCTCCAACTATAGCACCGTTCTGATAGAATTCGCAGTTACTCAAGGTAGTGCAGCTGGTTAGGCTGCATTGGCTCTTGCCCATAACTGAATTAGAAGATGATTCATTGGTTGGAAACATCTTGCTGGCTCCCACATAAATACCTCCTCCCATTCCAGCCTGTTAAATTTTGGCAACACCCAATTCAAATCGATACAGATAAAACTTTAATTTAGCAAAAGCAGTTATTTTGAAACATCCAACAGAAAGCAGTTCCAACTTGAAAAGCAAGAAAAAGTATCTAACCTTGTTTTCCTGGAACATGCTGTCTCTGATATAAGCAACAGCACCAGCTTCAACATAGACTGCACCACCTCCAATCTGAAAAAATATGAAATGTGAACACAGGTCAAGAATAGGCAAAGATTAAACAGAAGCCACATTTGAGATAAGATTCTTACAATAGCACTGTTGTTGTAGAACTTGATCCCATGAGCAGCAAGCTTGCCTCCAGCATTCTCGTCTGCGGTGCCAGACCCGGAGACCATGATTGCAGCTCCCTTTTTGCAGACTCCATTTGCAAGTTCTAGGTTCTTGACTGTGAGGTAACCTCCCAAACCAACTACAAAGATGTTGGTCTCAGCTCTGGCATCAATCCTGCACAGAGAGCCCTTGCTGCATGTCCCCATTATGGTCACTTCGTCCATGATATCAGGGAATGGTGCACCTTAAATCCAGCAAAGAAAAGATGATCAGGTGGAAGAACTAAACAATGCAAAATTGTTTAAAATTTGACCTATGCTTTCCAGAAAGAGATTATCACAAAAATCAGTGCTGTATTCAACCAAGTACCTGAAAGCCTGATGTGGTCTGACACATAGATTAGGCTATGCTTCTCCAAGAGAGCATCGACTATGCATAGTGCATCTGCACATACAGGGACTTCAGCAGTTGGAGCAGGGGAGTCTGGAGTGTAGGTACAATCCAAGCATTCGCCCTTCACTGTCTTGTTATGATGCTCTGCAAAAAGAACTGAAGAATTAGCTTTGTATACAAGAATTAATCGGATCAAACCATTACTTATTCAAATTTGACTCACTATGATGAAGGCTCCCTGCTCTAGATCCAGAATCTGCAGCCTCCGCTGTGCCATTGTTCTTCAACAATTCGCTAGCAATCTGGCAGGAGTATTCCGATATCAGATATTGTTCAACGGTTAGAAATTGAGTAATTTAGAATTAAGAAATTCGCATACCACTCTAGAATCAAATGTTTGTTCTACGAAATCAGACCCGAATGCGAAGTTAAAAAGTCCTGCATTGAAACCAAAACAAATGCTTAGCATCAGATGGAAGAAACGAGAGCAATGCAGGAAATGATTTAAGAGAAATGACGGATTTGCGAGCTGGAAAATCAGACCTTGTGCGATGAAAAGATGGACACAGAGCAGAGCACAAGCCTTTTTGACAGAATTGGGCCTGTGCTTCCCCATTTCCGATGAGACGAAGGAGGTAAAGGGAGATAATCTAGGCCCTGTTCTCCGTCATTTGGAGTGGAGCGAACAACAGAAGGGGGGTTAAGAGGGGAACGATTGGCGGTTATGAAGTCACAACCTAACTGTTTTTTGGGACGGTTTACAGTTGTCCCACCCGTTTACGCTCCCCACGTGGAATTGTCCGCTGACGTGGATTACTGACTTCAATGATCTTTGAGAAATATCCTGCGATTTCTCTCCAATAAAGGTTCAAATTATTATATTTTTTTTTAAGGATAAAAACTCAATTATAAATGTATCCACGATATATAATTGTATTATAGAGGGTAAGGGGGCGTTTGGTGAAGCTTTGCTTTTTAGAGGCATGCTTGTTGCTTTTTGCAACAGCATGGCTTTTTGGATATGTGGTCATCTTGGCAACGGTTTTTCCCCAAGTGGTTTTTAATCCGAGCCATGGTGCTCACGGGCTTCGGCCCATGT
>JAANSK020266372.1:0-11962 GCA_011763485.2 Isoetes engelmannii
TATGAGAGACCCTTTTGGGTTGATCAACCCATATGGGTCCTGTAAACACCTTGCATGTTAATGAATAAATTTGTGTGATGGTTATGAAATTTTAACTATTGAGAGTTGGATTGTAAGGTTTACTCGAACTTCTACCACCATATTCAATGGCTAGGTCAATTTCCTCAAGGTTTTGATATATTTCCACCTTGAAGTACTCTTATTTTTTACATTCAACAATCTCATGAAACTCGAACATTCAACAAAGAACATGATAGTAATGTCATTTTTAAATGAAAATAGACAGTAAGTATTACTTGTCTTCAATTTTCATGTGGTTTGCTCAAAAAGTCCAGTAGCTATGAATTATCAAAATTAGGGACTCAGTCATTTCCTTTCCAGAATTTTCCAAAAATAGGATTCTATCATCATTTATTATCCATTTTATTTGAAATGAATAGAGATTTCAAGGCATCGTTATTTTTATAAAAAGTTAATGCTAGGTAAAATTCATATTTCAAGCTTTGGATGATTTCTTCAAAATATGAAGTAGCTATAAATATTCAAAAGAATTCACCCTTGCAGGATCCAAACGTGTCCTTATAGTATTTCTGAAACCCAGACTTCTATGAATTATTTCTCAATAATTACACCATAATTTCTTTTAGGAATACTTATGAAATATCTTTAATCTAGATGAAGCAAGCAATGAAAGGATCAAATGCAAAACTCGGATTGCAAATTAGTGATTCAAATTCAAATTTAAAGCCAGTTATTCAACCAGACAATGATTCAAACCCAGTGATTTGAAACCAGATTTCAAATCGAGGAACCAAAACCCAGATTTTGCTTCTTCCTGCAGAAGAGCGATCAGGAGACGCCATGGAGAAAGGCCAGAAGAATTCAAGCCCAACATGTTCTTATCTATTCACTGGGCTGCCGGAATTAGAACCCACGTGGCCACCCTTCTCCTCCAAAGACCTCAAATCTCCAAAAAAGAACACGTCGCAGCCCAGACAAAAGTGCAACCAGATCCGACGGGTAGTAACTTTTTTGTCAAAAACTAAAGCCCTTAGGACGTCAAAAATGTTAGTTGGAAGACGTAATCTTATGTTCTATAATATTTAAGGATTATAATTCTTAAGAAATTTCTTATTTGCAAAATAATGAGAGAATTGATAAGTAGTTTGAGCAAAAACCTGACCCTCTTATATTTGACTCCAAAATACTCCTTGATAATGTAAGTTCTATATATTTTCACAAAAACAAAAATTGTACATACACACATAGACAATAACATAGTCAAAGAGAGTGGTCAAATTCTTTACCTTAATGCAATAATGGAATTTTAAAAAATGTATGCTGGAAGGCCCGTTTGGGTCTTTTAACTTACAACTTTATTGCTAAGGGGAAAATTAACAAGGATAAAGCTTACTGATTCCTCTATGAACCAAACACAAGGCCTTAGCGTCAATACCATTAAAAACATAAAAAACAAATTAGGTACACTTTATGACGACATTGCAAAAAACAGATTAGGGTGTTTTTTCGAGACGTGCATAGTCTTAACGTTTAACGTGATACCAACATTTTTCGTATAAATGCTTACTAAATTTCCAAAATCACATTAGTATATGTTTCTATTACCTATTTGGCATTGAATCTGCAAGAAGATCCCAAAAATATTCCCCTGCGCGTACCAAAATGTTTTTTTCCCCAACTTAAATATCAGATGGGGTGCTATAGTCACCGTATAAACCTTGTATATATGCAACATATCTGTGTCAGCTTCCTAGCTGATCAAGGTCGATAAAATGGCTGATGAAACTTGCAAAGATTCAACACATGAAGTTGTTATATAGCTAGCAAAGCATCAATGAACCGCCGATGAATCCATGAATTAGATGCGTGTGGATATAATACTTCGAGTTGACAGGGAGTCGCTTTTATAAGCATAATGATGCACTTGCTGGGCCACTGTCTGTGGACTATCAATAATGCAGTCACAGAAAACAATTCATTCTCTGGTTTCAGATCCAACCTTTTAACACTTGGCTCAGCCAAGCCTTTAACCCACGAAACATGGCTACATTTAATATGAAAGAAATGAAAGATGTCCACTTTGCCCACATAGCCATGACGATGATGAGATTGCTGGTTTACACTGACACAGTATAAAATGACTGTTTAGCAAGCAGGCTATGAGCTCGAAACAAAATAATATGCCTGTCCCAGCTTCAAAACACCAACAAATACCAAAACATCAAGAGAGTAGATTAAGATAACACTTTTAGCAATTTAATTAGCAGCGGGAGCAGAACCTCAAATTAACTGCCCCCAAAATAATTTTATCCATATCCATGTGAAATATCGAGACCGATATATAATAAAATATTCCTCATATTCACACAATATTACTTTCGAGCATCTACCTTCTTTGCGTCCTTGGCTGCCAACATGGGAACACAGTTGGAATTAGCAAGAAAATATTTGAATGGTTGGGTGAATGATGCAGTTCTAGTGCTGAAAACAATTAACTACAAGCAGGAGATTTACCAGCCTTTTCTTCCTCTCGTTTCTTTGCAGCATCGAGCCTTTGCTGGCGAATTAGCGCCAGACGCTCTGCAAAGTAGCTAATGTAGTTAGTCCACAACAGATGATTAAGAGAATGAATTGTTCAATCCTACTACCATACCTAGGTCTTTCCTTGCTTGTTCAGTTTTGCCCTGTTCCTGCAACTTCAAGTACCGTTCATGTGCTCTTTGCTTTTCTATTTCCTCCCTGTCAAATATGTCATTTCAGATCAGCATATTCTCTAAAGTATTTGGCAACATATCTCACATAAGTCAACATCTCTTACCTCTCCCGTCTTGATAATTCAGCTGGTCTCTCAATCTATCCAAGAACACTATGTCAAAATTGGGCACGAACTAATAGCTGCCAAAGATAATTTCATCAAGTAGGCATTGCATTCAAGGGATACTTACATCAACATCTCTTGCCTTTACACTCCTAGGCTTTACCAAATTGGGATTTTCGATTTCAATGACACCTTGAGTACCCTTTCTTTTCTACAAATGGAACCGAAACAAAATGTCAATAATTAATAAATATAAATAGTTCTATTCTACACAAGAATGAATCACTAAATCACATCCATTAGCAAAACAAATGAACTGGCTTTATTAAGAGATTTGATGCATGAGAGCTTCCAATATAGTTTTTTTCCATCAAAGGTATATGATTCGATAAATTTCTTAACTAACAAACAACCAGCCATATCTGGGGCTTGAGCTTGTACAAACTCTCATTGACTATTATCAAGTTCTATATGCAGCTCATAGGAAATTACATCATAGTATTTAATTTAATCCTATGGAAGTACCGTTGTGTGCTCCTCGTCAGATTCTTCTTCAGACTCCTCTTCTGAGTCGTTTTCTTCATCCTCTTTCTTTTCTTCCTCCTGAATCCATGCCATGATAAATCTCAAGTAAACGTCACTGCACCTTATAAGGTGTAACTCATTCTAATGATTTCATATTCAAAGAAAGAGAACTTACCCTTTTGGTAAAACTGCGGGGCTTGTTGTTTGAAGTGCCCGCAGCTGCAAAATCAATAACTTCGTCAAACAACCAAGGTGATAAAAATTAAATTCTTAATGAAAAAAAAAAAAGAGTCCTCTTTGAACTGCAGAGATCTTAACTGGCACATGATGCCCACAGAACCTAGCATTCTAACGGGATATTATTGAAAGAAAAATCAGATGCTAGATGGTATTAGGGCTGTAGATATAGAATATGCCACTTCTGGTAAGGGCTACAACCATGTTATAGAAAACGTTTTAAGATAAAAAGAACACAACAAAAATGGAATAGAAAAAAACCTAGCTCCTCTGCAGTAGAAAAATGGCGTCTTCCGGTAGGCTTGCCCTTGAACTTGCCACGACCTGCGCCCTTGCCCATGGCGGAATGCCCTGCTGCTCGTCAATCAGGCGATAGAGGATTGAAAAAAGGAAAAGGAAAAAAACCAACGAAGAGCAACACACCCTAAAAAGGGATAGATTCACATAATGCAAATTCAATTCAGCAGGAACCTTTATGAAATTGCAAACCCCCAAAAGGAAGAAAGACCATGGTCCATGGGCAGACAATATAAATTTCTAGCAATTGCCCATTGTTATTCTCACAATGGACGGTCCGTAGATTGCCCCATTACTCGGAGCAATTTTTACATCATGTCATTTGGGACATAAGATACACATACCACTCTAACATTGCTTAGTTGTGTAATTGAAGAAGCAATTTTTTTTTATGTCATGCCATTTGGCAACATCCCGTAGGACATAAGACGCACACACCATTGTGTAATTGAAGAACCCTTAGGACATAAGACGCACACACCATTGTGTAATTGAAGAAGCAGTTTTTATGCCACTTGACAACATCCCTTAGGACATAAGACGCACACACCACCCACTTGACAACATCCCTTAGGACATAAGATGCACACACCACCGACATAAAATGCACATACCACTCTAGCATTGCTTAGTTGTGCAATTGTTGAGTCCTGCCACCAACCACCTTACATTGAATGTGACTCTTGGGTGGTCTCGATGCCACCAACCACCTTACATTGAATGTGACTCTTGGGTGGCCTCGAACTCGAGACGTATTTATTTTAGGATTGGCGTGTTACCACCAAACCAAACCTCCAGACGCACAAAGGTTACCCTTGAAGAATATTGGTCTTGCTTTTATATTATATCTAGTGGTAGTGAAGTGTTGAATTTTTTTATTTTTTTTTTTTATTTTTAATTTTTTGAAGAACCTTTCTCATTGTATAAAAAGAATAGTAATGATACAAGGTGAGTGAGGAGCAAGAAGAGCTGCCTCGAAGAGGCAGCGATACCCCATTACTCCATCATCCTCTCAACTACAACCGAACAAAGCGTCCATCAGCATCCACAATCCCTAGGAAGTCTCGCCAAATGGCGAACTTCCGCTTCGCCAACCCCGAAAACACCTGGAAACTCTGGAACAACTTGTGCCTCAGACGGGGGATCAAAGAGGCCGAAGGCTGCTGGATCCCCTGAAAAATCCACAGCCGCCGTCGTTTCCAGATCAGCCACACTAACCAAGCGACACACAAGTGCAAGGCTTGCTTCCTCGGAAGAGGCCAAGCACCTGGATACAAATGCAAGAGCAACTGCTGGCTGGTCAGCCGAGCCCGAACCCAGTCCCAAGCCGCCTGGAGGTGAGGGCAAAGGCCCAGACAATGCTCCACTGTCTCTGGATGAAGACCACAACAAGGGCACAAAGGACTCACCCCTGGCCTGAACTTGCTTACTCGGACATTGACCCGGATACAACGGTGCACTACCTGCCATAGGAGCACCCTGACCTTTCGGGGGGGGGGGATGGTACTACACGTCCAAACCCAAACAGAGTGCCAGCGGGAGCCCGGAAGCTGCAGAGACCACTCGCAAGATGGAGGCAAAGTGTCATGGATGACTAACGTACGGTAGACAGACCGCACAAAGCACGCAGCATCAACATCAGGATGGACCTTCCAAGGCCGCACCACAACGTCACCCTGAAGCAATACAGGTATGTGCAGCGGGATGCAACGGGCCATCTGCTCCCAAATAGTCCTGTCACTGGCTCTCAAGCAAAACCGCGCTCGGAAGAACTCCCATGAGGCAACCTGGCCAGCCCAATACCAGTCCTCCAAAGTGGGTAGCCCCGCCCGCCTCCAGCGGGCCTGCGTCTGGGCGTGCATAGTGGCGGCCAAAGGCACCTGCGTCGGAGCCAAAGGAACCACAAGAAGGGTGAAGAGTGATGATACACCGCGCAGGGTCCAGCTGGAAGAGCACCCGCACGTGCTCCCACGCCCGCAGCACCCGGTGAGAAAGGGGGAAGCATGCGGGAAAGTATTAAGCCCATACAAAAATGCCCATGGCAACTCCACCTGCACATTAGGCTTCCCAAACGCCGCACAATGGCGAAGGGACTGCAACAGCAGTGCCGCATCAGGTAAGGATGCTCCATCCTTCAAAATACTCCACACAAAGTTGGAGACTAGCACCTTGCTGTGCAATGCCAAATCCAAGATGGCCAGACCTCCATCCTCCCGGGGACGGAGACACTTCCACCACGCCACCTTAACCACTGCCCCCTCATCGTCCCCGCCCCACACAAAGTTCCGGACCATCCTGTCCAACGCTTGCATCTTCCCCTCAGGGGCTAACATAGCGGATGACGTGTAGATATGTGTGCTATAGAGCACTGACTTAGCTACCGTGATTCTCCCTGCCATGGACAGCTTACTGCCCTTCCACCAATTAAGATGCTTCTTCAGCCCCTGCAAAATCTCATCCCATACCCGCCCTATAGAGATATCCCTTCCGAAGGAAATACCCAGCAGCTTCATACACGCATTGCCTGGGAGTACCTTCCATGGAAAAAGAGCCAGGCAAGGGGGAGGCGGGGACAACAACACCCACAATGCAGAACACTTACTTCAATTCAGGAGAATGCCCGAGGCCAGAGAGAAGGTGTTGAGCAAACTCTTCACATTCCGTAGGTTCCTTTCATATGCTACCAGAAAGAGGAAGGTGTCATCAGCGAACTGATTAATAATCTGCTGGCTCCCATCCTGCATCTGGAGCCCATCCACGACGCCGTCCTCCACAGCGGCCAGGAGCAACTGGGAAAAGGCCTCTACCACAATCGTGAATAAGAACGGTGCTAGGGGGCACCCCTGACGCACACCTCGGCCCAAAGAGAAGAAGGCCGAGGGCTCCCCTGACACACCACTGTAGCACGGACTGACCTGTGCAACTTCATAACAAATTCTGTGAACTGTGAGCCACAACCCAATGCCAACATCATGGCAGACAGGAACTCCCAGCGCACACTGTCGTATGCTTTGGCAAAATCCAGCTTCATGTAAGCAATATGTTGCCCTGTTCTCCGAGTCTAATACGGGCCTTCATAAGTCGCTGCTACATTGGTCAAAATATTCCGCCCAGGGACGAACCCAGACTGAACCCGGCTAATGGAGGAAGACAATACCGACTTCAACTTCTCTGCCAGCGCTTTCGCAATAATCTTGTACACGGAGGAAGACAACAGGGAAATAGGCCTCCAGTCGCTGATGGTGGAAGGCTGCTTCACCTTAGGCATGAGAGAAATACACGCGGTATTCAAGATCCGGTCGAATTGCGAGGACTGTAACAACTCAAGATCCAACTGAGGTTGGTGAACGTTTTAGTGTGCTAGGCTTATAGTCGGTCACTGCGTGTGGGCCGGGTATGGGTCTGACACCCCCTGGGTCGGGAACGCATCCAAAAGATGGTTTTTAGGCTCGATAGGTGCAAGTCGGCCATATAGTGGCTTGACCTATGGATTTTGGGGGGTTAAGTCGGGTACGGGTGTGGTTCGCCTGAGGGGTGCCACATTCTCTAGCCACACAAGGAATCATCATACTCCTGGGAAAGACTTGTCTTTCCCTGTCTCATCGAACCGGGGAGATGCAACCTGGAGTAGGTCTCATAGGGTGCCTCCATGAGATTTATGTCTTCGACAGGCTACAACCACATTGCAGCGTAATTCAGCCTATCTGCAAAGTATGCACAGGAGGGACGGATGGTGTGGACTACCCTAGCCAATGTCCTTATGCCAGCCAAATCCATTGTCATGACTCTGTCTGCTGTATTCCGAGCCACCGGCTGTCAGCCGATCCCATGGAGTCTGAACCCAGGGTAGAGCCTATTTTCTGTATATTTTGATGTATTATCATGTGTGGTGATTAGTTGGATGATGGAAGGGACACCCCTTGAGGTGGCATATTGTTTTTTTAGAGCTTGTGCTAACATGTATGTACGCTTCCGCCATCTAGGATATCCCAGTGGAGGAATGGGGCTAATGACACCTCCGTGTCCTTCACTCGAACACTCGGGCCATCACAAGTGGTTTGGGTTAGACGGAGGGCTCGACTCAGTAGTTGTGTTGTTGGGAAGGGGGATTTCCCATATCTATATGATGGGAGCATCGTATAGGACTGGGGAGCGTCACAGTTTGGGCAGCTCTCCCCTCAGATCCATTGGTTCAAGATATCTCTTCACATCTTGGCTCAGCATCTATCAGCAATGCAGACAGATTATGATCATTTTGAGACACGAGATGGACTCATTTTTTTATGAGGACTCCTGTATGTTTCGGATGGTGCATCTAGACTTTGGGCTCTTCAGGTGGCATGACTCATCCATGGCCAGGCACTTTGGAGTGGCCAAGACACTTGAACTCATTAGTCGAGACTATTGGTGGCCTGGTCTCCGAGGGAGCCGAAGGAGAAATAATAGGAGAAGGTTTTGGTGGAGGTGAAGGGTGGTAGGAGCAGAGGCGAAAACCATTTGTATAGAGGGAACATGTGTGCCATCTAAGTCTTCGAGCTGATACACACCTAGATGTGGATTAGTCCTGATTCAGAAAGGTCCAAGCCATCTGAACTTTAGCTTGCCTGGATGGACGCGATATTGAGAATAAAATAAGAGAACTTGATTACCAATATAGAACAGTTTCTTTCAAAGGTTTTGGTCATGCCATTTCTTATGAAGTGTCTGGCCTGCCAAGACATGAAAATAAGCATCTCTGTGTACTTCATCCAGCTGCTGCAGGTGATAAACCCTTTCGACAAGTGCAGCTAAAGGAGTTTTGGTGGTAGCCAAATAGAGAATTGGAATTGGAATGGAAGAATGGCCTCCTGCCCATATACAAGTTTGAACGGGATCTGACCCATGGCGACCTTGTATGTAGTGTTGTACACCCTCAGAACAGTGGAAAGCTTCTTGTACCAATCTGTCTATGAGGAGTCACATATTTTCTTCAACATGTGAACAAAGGTTTTATTGGTGCTTTCTGCAAGACCATTCCTTGCGGGTGATAAGTTGTACTCTTGTTGTGATGGATATGCAATAGTTTGTCAGTGCCAAAATGGTGTGATTTTGACACCACAGTCGCTAACCAGCTCTAAAAGACAGCCGAACACGGTGACTAGCAACTGTGTTATCAGGGAGGGCACAAGCCTCAGCCCACTTAGTGGCATAGTTTGCGAGAACTTTAATGTATCGTGCTCGAGAGTGCGTGACTGGTGGCTCTATGGGACCAAAAAAATCCATTCTGCACATGGCAAAGGGAATGGAAATGACAATTGGTTGGAACCGTAGGTCGTCCCATCCATTGGCAGGGATCACATTGTCGAGTGGCCTTATGGGCATCTTTGAACAAGATGGGTCACCAATACCTAGCAAGAAGAAGTTTACGAGCTATGTTGTCCCCACTAAAGTGTCCTCCACCTGGGCCATCATGGACTTGATGAAGAAGCTCATCAGTTCCATCGGAGAGTACATAACGCCACAAATTGGTACTTGCACAATACAAGATGCTCAACCATGATGTGATATCTGGCTTATCTAAGAAACTGAGCTCTTTTGGCCACATTTTTGGCAGCTGATAAGTGAAGATACGAAATAAGGAAGGGTGACATAGAGTTGAAACTGGACCTGATCATGGTACCAGTCATCCGTGGTATTTGTTGTGGCTACTTCCTTGGTGCAATCCATGAATATTGATGTAACCTAAAACATTGGAGCATCCGAAAAAGAATCATTTGTGTCCATGATGGGATCATCATTTCGTAGTATGGACAAATAATCTGGAATAATGTGGGAATGTTCTGGTTTAATATATGCACGATTTTAAAGGGGACAAACTCTTGCAGAAGCAGAATCCAACGGGCAATATGACCCGTGGATGTGATTTGTTGATCAGATATAACAAGGCTTGATGATCCACAAAAAACTTTACTTTCCTGCCCAATAGATAATGGCGAAATTTCTTCACGGAGAAGATGGGTCCAAGGGCCTTCCTTTTTGTGGCAGAATCGCTGCGTTCAACAGGATTGAGCTTTCGGCTGGCAAAGCGTACTAATTTATCCAGCTTGGCAGAGAATGATTGAGCAAGAACTGCACCAATGGCAAAGCCAGAAACATCTACATGCACATGAAAGGGCTTGGACCAATTTGGTGGCGTAAGAATTTATCCAACTTGGCAGAGAATAGTTGAGCAAAAACTGCACCAGTGAGAAAGTCAGAAACATCAACATGCACGTGAAAGGTCTTGGACCAATCTGGTGGCGTAAGAATTGGGGTTTGAGTGACCAATTTCTTCAGCTGCACAAAAGGCCTAATCGACGACGGAGAACACTGCCAAGATCTTTCATCACCTGTCAATTTATGTAAAGGAGCCACCAAGGGAGCAAGATCAAGAATGAATTTTGAATAATAATTTATCTTGCTCATGAAACTCCTTGTCTCTTTGATGTTCCGTAGTGGTGAGGCCATCATACTGTAGCTTATCTTTGTTGGATCTATGATAATGCATGTGGCTGGCGACATGGCCCAGCAAAGCCCTAAGGTCACACAGAAGGAATATTTTTTCCGGATTTAGGCTGATCCCCGTATTTGCGCAGCGTCTAAAAATTTGTACCAATTTAGACAGATGTGTGTCTTTGCTGTTGTAGGTTGACAAGCCTGGGGGGTGCAGCTAATGGAAAGTCTATATGGCATGTGCGTGCATCGGGTCAAGAGAAATTATCCATTATACGAAATTTTTCCAAAAACGTATCCCTCATTTTTCATATACCCCTACCATATTTCTTGTATATGTATACGGAATTCAAGCGAAAAAACAAACCCCTCCCGTATATTTACGTACAGTTTTATGCACCAATTCATTAATTTGAGAATTCTCAAAATTCTCATTTGCTCCAAATAGCTTGTAGCATGCGTATAAAGCTTAGTTCGCATGCGAAATTATGGGAGGGACTATGCTCATTTGCAAACTAAGCTTTATATGCATGCTACAAGCTATTTGGAGCAAAACGAGAATTTTGAGATTCTCAAATTAATGAACTGGTGCATTTTTTGCTCCAAAAAAAACCCCTCCCGTACACTCACATGTTTTCTACGGTTTTTTCTAACTGCACCCCCCGGGTTGACAAGTCATCCTAAAAGACTTGTAGAAAAGGGTTGACAGACATAAATTTATGGAAGACTGTAACATTATACGTTGGAATGTGCTGGGAGAGTTTGAAGGACCAAAAGTGGCCACTTTGTAAGCATACGTTCCCCAGGGTGTGGTGAAAGTTGTCTTCAACTAATCTTTCAGGCGAATGGAAATTTGATAATACCCAGAGAACCCATCCATGAAAGAATACATCTCGTGCCCAGCAACATCTTCTAAAACCCGGTCTATGAAGGGCAAAGGGAAGTGATCCCTCTCCATGGATGCATTCAGCTTTCTATAATCCACAGACGTGGATCTTCCCATTTTTTTTTAGCATCACGACGATGGGACTGACCTATTTGGAGTGCTTGACTTCATATTTCAAACCAGCGGTGAGAAATGTCTGATTCAACTTCCACCTGATCCCAAAAGTTCGGATTGAAATGATATTGTCTTTGGTATAATGGCTTGACATCTGGTTTGGTGGGAATGGAACGTTGTTCCAGAGCAGGGTCAATGCCTCGAAGGTCAGAGTAGTTCTATGCAAAGATATGTCTGAACTCTGTCAACAGTTCAATAAGATCAGCACGAAAATCTGCTGGAAGTCCTGCAGCAATACGAATGTGATGTTCCAGGTATTTATACGGGTATAAATACATGCCACATCACCTCGTATTAGAGTCACTAAGTATCCATTAAGGATATTTAGCTATGTTAATGGTTAATGGGAAACCTAACCCTTCATTAATAATTAAGGGAAACCTAACCTTAAACCCTAATTCAAATTTAGGGTTTATCATAATTTAAGGAATATTAAAAAGGACCCAAAATACTAAATTGGGAAGTGACACTTAGCCAATTTCGATTGGCCAAGAAGAACTTGCCAATCTTGGCCTAATCAAGTGGGAGGCCTG
>JAANSK020266383.1:0-21653 GCA_011763485.2 Isoetes engelmannii
TTATTATTATTATTATTATTATTATTATTATGTTTCATAGACATGTGTGCAATGTAATAGGCCCCATGGTACAACCCCTTATGGAACTTGTATATATGTCGCCATACTCGACATGTACTAGTGATGTGGCCACATAATATACATATTTATATAATATATTGTCCTGGAATGTGACATTCTCCTCACTTTGAATTGATGTTGTTCGTAGCGTCACGAGTCTATCCACCTTGGAAACTTGCATGATCCCTGTCGGACTCCTTTAATGCATTGCAATGAAAACAATCACCTTAAGGTAATATTTTCATATTAACGTTACAACTATCAAAATTGTTACAATATAATAAGGCAATAGCCATGCGCTATAGTCCATTTTTATCTCTCTTGTTGTTAGATCTAAGCTTGTCTTACCCTCCTTTGCTTATACGAAATTGAAGAAAGCAGTAGTGGTGTCATTCTGAAAACCACGGATCATTTTCCATGATATAATATTGGAAGAATCTTTATACTGGCCATGAAATTGACCATCCGATTGGGCAGCCGTGATTGAACAGATAAAAAGGGAAAAAAGGGGAGAGCACAAAAGAAAGAGAAAAACGGAAAAACGAAAAAACGAAAGGGAAGGGATAAAGGGGACCAATATACTTAAACCTCTTATAGCCCAGCAGTAATAGGCTATTTATTCTATTCTATTCTTAACACTATAATCTAAAGCAGGTGTGTATTGGATATCCTTCAAGCACTAGCAACCCCATTCCAGTGACATAGGAAGACGAGAGCCTCAAAAGGGGCTAAAGAGAGAGCCAATGACCCATGCCCACACCCCATGACCCATTTATCTTTATCATATTCCATTTAAAATGGCAGGCCAATTATAAAACTGCAGGTGGAGCCAAAAACTAGGTCACGGGTTTGCCATAGAACCAAGAATAAGAAACCCAGTGGTATTTTGAGAAAATTAGCACTAAATTTTTTCAATGACCTGAATGCAAACATGCCCTTCCGATGAATTGTAGATTAAGCTGACAGTCTTTCCAACGAGCATAAGATCATTCAATTCTAAGATCACAATCTCAAGTTATGCGATTTTTCATTTCTCAAATTCTGAAGAACTCAAGATGAAATTTTTAACTCCAATTCAAACAATCTTATGCCTGTCGAAAAGATCTGTGCATAATCTACAATTCATTTGAAGGGCACATTTGCATTCAGATCATTGAAAAATGTTATTGCTAATTTTGCCAAAATACCACTAAGGTAATTTGGCAAACTTTAATAGTATTTTGATAATTTTCCCTATTTTTTAACTTTAATAGTATTTTGATAATTTTCCCTATTTTTTTATCACGTTGCTTACATCTCAAAAGCCTCACATCCTCGTTCTAAATAAGAGATGCTAGAGGCGTTAGGCTATATAGATATTCGCCCAAAAGTTTTTGGAACAAATGTACAAATATACTCTTTTAAGCTTGTCTGGTGCAAAACATGTTCTCAACCGCTGGTTTAGAACTGTATGTCAACAATGTACAAATATACCTTTAGTGTTGATTGCTGAACAAGTCCAGCATTGGACAATGAACAAACATGCTATAATACAGTGCGCCTACACAGCGGCGCCAAATAATATATCGACCCATCAACTGTAATGGTTCCAGCCGAGGCCACGTCCATCAAAAACAAATTGCTGTTGGATTGAACATGCTGAAACGCTGGATAATATTTGAGAGACTGGAACTTCGTTTCATCTCAAGCAAAGATGCAATAGTAGTTAATCAGATACTACTATCTGGTTGATGAGCTGAGTAATCTCCGATAGAGAGTCCATGAAGAATGACTAGTGTACATGGATTTATTGTACAGACAAAACAGTGAAGCTTCGATTGGACAACCCCGAGAATTTACAATTGCCACTTTACCCAGGGCCGAGCCTTAACAGAAAGAAGCTGATTTGCTGGAATTTGGATGCAACACAAAGACGGACTACAAGTACTTCCTATCATCCAGTATCCAGGCAACGCACTCCTTCAACAACTCGAATTGATGATATACAGCAATATTGAGGAAGACCTGTATTCTTGCTAGAAACTTTTCAGGTTTGTCTGAGCAGACAAATGCTCCACCACACCCACATTGTTCAGCAATATGAGATGCTTTAATCTGCATTTAACACTCTTAGTAAGAAAAAAACAAAACCCCGAAGCGGAACCTGCACAATGCCTTGGCCCAGCTTACCTGGCGGCATTTACAACAAATCAGATCTTGAAGATGAAACAGACGCTCCCTCTGGCGAACTATTTGTAATAATGCATTTTCAATCTGTTGAAGATCGTAAGGTTGCCCACATTGTGGTACTGCACAACGCCAATCATGCTCAAGCAGTGCAGCATCACGACATAGATCCAGGTCCCGACAGTCATTGCAATAACTAGAAAATACCACGCAGATACAAGTTATATCATAACCGAATACATAACCAAAGCTTTTTTCTGTGTTTTTATGCTGATGAGCCAGGTACCTGCAAATCACATTTGGTAGTGTGAAGGATAGGCAGGGATCATGGAATTGGGCTTCCGACGAAAACTCTTTCACGTGAACTAATTTTAATAAGTTTTTCCGCATAACCTGCAGATCATTAATGCCCATTTGAGTATGTAGCATTCACAGGTTAGAAAATGAAGCATCATAAGACCTGAACAGTATGTTGCACACGGTAGTCCAGAGAAAGCACTGCGCTAACATATTTGATAAATTCAAGTGCAGCATCACCCAAGGGAAGGTGTGATCCTGCAAGCTGGGGGAATTCCTGAGCTGCCTTTGTGTCAACGTTATCTTCTATTCCCTTTTTTGCAGTAAAATGACGTTGGATATCTCGCACTATACGCAGTAGTTTGTCGGTAAAATATGATGCTATCTGCATGGCAAACCAAATAAATAAAGCTCAGACTTTCCATTAATGATTTGAAAATTCTTGTCTTGCTTCTATTAAAATATGTACAATGACCTGTCCTTTCAGGAACGAGATTTCCTCTGCTTCAACATCAGCTGCGGCAGCTAAAGTAATTGATGGTGTGCATATGTTACCAGCAGTACGCGACATGGCTAGGTTCCTTACATGTTCAATGCCATGTTTCCAGGGTATGTATATAAACTCAGATACTATCACTATGAAATAATCTTGTGTAGCCTTTGGTAGGTAATCAGCAATATTCCAGCTGGAAACAATATCAGGTTGATCCACATTCAAATCATCTTCTTGAGAACATGGTACGTCTGAATGCCTTAGGCCCGATGCATCAGCTTGAATGCCCCCGTAGTTGTACTGCAGAGAGAAAAGAAGTTGTAAATATTGTTACTTGTCCCGCTAGCAATACCCTAAATCATTTGCATGAGCTTCAGTATTTCTAGCACGTGCTGATACCATGCTAGTACCTGGTCCATGAATAACAGAGAGTACCAGTAGCGTTGAGGCTCTAGCTCTATCCATTCAAACAGCTCTCTGATTTGCAGGAAAGAACAGACATCGTAAATAATCGCCATGAAGAGAATATAGAACTGAAGAAAAGGAATGCTAAAGTACCTAGAACGAACTGTCTTTAGCAAGTAATCACAATATCCTTGTGCAGAAGAAACGGTTTTCTTTCCAGTAGCAATAATAACACGAGAAAAATTAGCAAAAACGATAGTGGCACCAAGTTTCCGAAGCTCTGCCAGAAGCAGAGCATATACCTTCTGCATAACCTGTTAGAAAGGCGAATATTAGACAGAATGACTTACGGCATCAGAGGAACTTAAAACAGGATCTAATTGTTACCTTGTGTAGGATGCGATGTAATGCAGAATCATGGAGTCTCGATTGAGGACTATAAAATAATGAACAAGATACAGTAAGAAAAGGATATGAGAGATAATGACATAATCAACATCTGCATGCTTCAAGAAACACATCATCTTAATGATATCACTTCATACTAGATAATAGAAAACAACTATAAAGATTAATCAAGCAAGGGAAACCACAGGAAAGGTTTCCAATTTCACCTGCAAAGCCACCGGTAAAGATGTTGTACTAAACCATCTGCAAAGATGTTTCCAAATGAAATAGCATCTGAAACCCAGCCTTGCACCATTTGTTTCAACACACGAAATGCAGATGCACAAGCTGTGGACTCATCACAGCTTAGATCTGACTTCTGGATGCTGTCTGCACCTGCGTCTAACTCAAACCCCAATAGAGCACCTCCTTCCATTTCATTGACCTGACTGCTTTTGAGGAGAGCATTCACTGCCAAATGATGCACCTGCTCAACTAACAGAAACCGATCAGGACAAGCAATAATTTTTTTTACTACCTAACATGATCAAAGATAATACATCTAATGTTGGTAAAGCTTGTACTATATAATCCAGAGCAGATGTAAAAAATCTCACCTTCAACTCAATGGTCACACTCCTATATGCACCAGGATAGTTTAATGTGGGCTGGTGTACCTGCAATAACAGACCAATGAGCCTGACAGATTGTTGAATAGCCACTTAAGTTAAGAATGAAATTTACTTCATCAGCAAAACTTGGCTCCTCTTCGGGGATGCCACCAAGGTCAGGAATTCCATTATCTGAAATCCAAAGGATCTGAAATTATACAATAAAATCAGATGACAGTTTGAAACTTCACACTTCAAGCTTGTAGGTCATTGTTTGAAACAAACCTGCTGGTTATCCCTCAATGCACGTGCATAGAAAGCATCGGCAGTAAATAGGACCCAGTCCGAATCAAAATTCCCCAGAGGAACCTGAGAACAATAAATTCTTATACTTGGAGATTTTCAGCAAAGAAACAACTTTACAACTGCGAATAAATCCTCACATACATGTGCATAGCGTGAAAGAACAATTCTGTCGCTAAGCCATGTAGCTGCAGATGCACACCGCTGGATGGCAATCTTTGCTGCAAATGGTTGCCATCCGAGAGCCTGTTAATTTAAATCCAAGTTAATTATTTGCTCACCAATTGAGAAGTGGATAGCTTTTATGAAGGATCAAACCTGGTAATGATTATCGCTTGCGTTAAAAGGAACTTGGACATAAGGAAACTCGGAAATTGCAGGCACGTTCCCTATCAACTCATCCACAGAAGGACATTGAATTACAGATATTGTCGGTCCCTGATGTAAATCTCTGCATCAAAAAGATTTTTTCAGATACCCTTCAAAAGCTACATAGGAACTTATAACTAATTGGCCTAAGATCAATCGTCCGCAGGGCCTGACCAAAAAAACAAGTGCAGCTGCTTAAGCAATCTTGATTAGCAGCCTCTGTGGGTATTATGTTAAGATATCCAGAAGTGTATTTGTCATCCTATAAAAAGTATCCAGACAGAAGTGCTAGATGATCCAAGCACATTCGACAAAATGAACTCTGGAATAAAATGTATTAGTAGCATGCCAACACCTACATGGATTTTGAACAATTTCAGGCTATTTGGAAAACATACAGACTCATGTTTAAAATCAACAAATTGCTGGCAGGAGGGTGGTATATAGAATCGAGTCGCTTCCAGTTATTTTATTGAGCTTATTATTCAGATACAGTATTAAACTAATAAAGCTATAAGAAGAAACTGAATAATGTAACAAGAAATACCTGTACTCTTGGAGGGTCCTTTGTAATTGTCGAGCAGCATCAACATTGCTACTAACATAGTCAACCTGAATGATAAATCAAAGTTTTAGAGAGATAACAGAAGCCTAGCTCAATACTGAAACTTGCTAATTTAATAGTCCATGTCCAACTAGTTTACTGAAGAAAAAACTTTGTTAAAGATTTTAAAAGAAGATGGGGTTATATTATAAGTTTCCCAAAACCCAGAAGAAATAGGGCACAAACCTTAAACGAGGTTTGTGAATAATCACAATAGACCTCTGTAGGAGTTCCAATATTCTGAACAGTATCCCGAAATTGCTTTTCGAGCTGATTTGCAGATAACTCCTTATTGTGGAAAGGACTAACAACAATCACAGCTATAGTGTTCAGTGCTGGTATACTTAAAGCATAAAGCCCTCTTGTGTCTGATGCACTGCATAAGTTCAAGATGCAAAATTGCAATAAGTATATCTTGTCAAGACAAATACTGCAACTGTAAAATATGAAAGATGGCATCAACCACCTGTGGTACAAAAAAAAGAATGAAACTGGGTCTATAAGGTACGAGCATTCCGTCGTCGTCTTCATGTGCAGGTGGTCCAAGGACCATCCATTCAAGAGACTGTGATCTTTAGCCTTTTTATCAACAACACAGACACAACCCAATTGAAGCACAGACTGGAAAGCCAATGGTATTTTTGTTTCATATACACCCTACAACCACAAATATGCCAAAGGAATCAGAGATGATGTATGGCTTTTAAGGTCTAACCTCAAAATCTGTAAGTTTACTAACCTCAACTTCTGGGTCTGAGAGATGAGCTGCAATACTCTTGCCTGCCAGCCTAAATTGCCTCTCATCTAAAATCACCTGGATATATAATTATAGTTAATTCATAAAATAAGATCATTCCTTTCAAATATAAGGTTGCATGATGTAATAGAACCAAAACATGTGGCGGATGAGAATCTTCTACGGTTGCTGATAGAAATCATGAACAATAAGCAAGTCGTATCTACACAAACATATGCTTCTATCCCTCTATGATGATAACACCTTCATTACAAACTGAAAGACCACTCTGGATCTTGCTTGTATGACCTTTAGGCGCTGGTGATGTAAGCCTGTGCCTCAGTTTCAAGCAATGGTCACACTGAGCACTTCAAACTAGTTACAGAAACCTATAGTAGTCCCAGAGAATGTTGTCTCAACTTTACTGCTGAATGACTCGTCCCTTTTCTTTGACAACTCTGATCAATATACTCTGCCCTGATACTATGTAAACATGTACTTATACCAAGAGTTTACCTCAATAAGGTTTAAACAAGGCCGCCCATGAGGTAGGATGCGATTAACACGTTTTCCAGGATAGTCATTTGTAACTGCTGCTCGTGTATTCAAATAAAAAATGCGCGGAACCTTCAAAGGTACACGAAACATGTACCTATCAGCAATAACCCATGCCATGAACTCTCCCAGGCGTGGAGTCGAACAAATTTGCAATATCTGTGACATGTCAATGTTATATTAGTTAAAGTGTGTTCCAAAAATAAGGCGTTAAGAAACAGCAACATTACCTGCCAGTGAGATGCAACCAGTGCATTCTCTCTATTACGAAAGAAGGATCCTACACCCGCTCTGGGATACAAGCTTCTTGAGGTTTTCCTTGAATGTCCTAGCTCTTGTTCCACTCCAGTTGAGTCTTGTCTGTAAGATAAAGGTCAAAATTTAGTTAATTGGACGTTAGAAGCAGTACTATTTACTAAATTTTCAAAAAATCAAGACCTGAAACGTTTTCTTGCCTCCCGAATCTCCTTCCATTTACGTTTTTTGTGAGTAAGCCAAGTGCCATAATCTGCACGTTTGTCAGGGCTAGGTGGAAGAGACGAGTTTGCAGTTAGGTGGTCATTGAAAGTTACAGCTTTCTGTAGAACTGGCATGCCTTTAAAATTCTTGCTTCCACATAGATCCTCTAAATCTCCAACTATCCCATCTTCAGTTGGAACCTCCTCTGTAGCAGCTGGTTTTTTCCGAGAAAATACATCTAAAATGCTCTTTTGTCGAAACTTATCATCCTTTTCGCGGATCTTTTTCCAAAGCCAATCTGGATGTGCAACTCGTGGAACAGGGTTGGCAACCTATGGAGAGAACATGAATAAAAAAAGCATTTTGAGAGGAAAGTACTCATACAGGCAGCAGATTAATTTCTTGCTCTGACATTACAGAAAGCAGAGCAATATTGACCTTTTGCATTGCTGCAGGAATAGTAATAATTTTCTGAATAGCTGAGCTCAGCCGTTGACGATAATAATCCCAATCAACAATTGACCTGAAGGCCACATCTCGTGAGACCTTACACCACTTCCTTAGGTACACCTTCATCACATCTAAACCAACAAGTCTACCATTATGTCCAGGAGAATTATGCAACACACAGCCATTATAAGCATCAACCTTTACCTGGATCTGTTTCAAATATTGCCACGGGTATTGCACGTTCACTGACTGGAGCTCCCTGCACAAATGCCAATCTTGCGTCACCATTAAACCCATGGAACTTATCTATGACAGAAATAAATTGCAACTAAGGAACAAACCTGTGGATCACAACCCACAATGTACCGGCAACTTAGCCCTTTGTCCTTCACCATTGCTTCACCAAGAAAGTCTGCAAGTCGTTTTGCTGTGGTGGTTGCACAAGATTTTTGTTCACCATAATCTGCTAGGGACTTGCTCATTGTGCTTGATTCAGAAATGTAATCCAGAAGTTCACTATCTGCTAAGTCTAGCCCATGATTCTGCATTCCAAACAAGAACTGTCATTTTAGCAATCTCTTCTCTTCACTTATACCATCCACATAAGCAAAAGTAGCTCCATTAAAGGATTTAATGGCATAAAAGATGCAGTAAGCCACCTCCAACATATCAAGCCATCGGTCAGCAACAGATGCCACTGCAGCATAACATTCCTCGAGAGTCTCGCCCTGAAGAAATTTCTCAAAGACTTCCGCCTGGAATTTATATCACACAAAATAAAATTAAATAGAAAAAACAAATAATATTTCTAAATATTGCCACCATTGTTGAACTAACACTATATCCATTCCTCAGACTCAAGCATATCCAGAATATACAAGAGCCCTTTTCTGTCATTGATATGCTTCGTTGGACCAGTAAATCAATCGACTAAACATTGTTTGGGAGGCCAATGGTCCTACAATAAAGCCACCAGGTGGAATGTTGGAAAGGTCGAAGTAAAGAGGTTCTGCAATTAAACCCTTGGACAGGTGGATGGCAGAATCTCCTCGTGTGTGAGACATAAAACCAAGACAAACCATGCTATACAGCTGATTGAACTGTTTCCACGTCAACATTAAATTAAGTAGGTGCTCTTTGGTTGTACTGAATGGGCATATACACAGAGAGTAGCTGCCTTTAAGAGCCAGAACCCAGTCAATGGAGTCACTTCTGGTGTTTCTTTGTGTCCCAGATGTGGCATAGCTAAAGCTGTTTTGGTTTAGCATTAAATTCAACAAGAACATATCATAGAAGACAGAACATATGCTCCTAATCATTGAAGAGATATTTGAAGCTTTATAAATGAGATTATTCATCCACCCTCGCATCAACTCTCAATATTTGAAAGCAGAAGTGAGCACCATTTAACCATCATTGACGAATGGCTTTTTGGATATGAACTAGGATAAAAGATGCACAAAGTTCAAAATACCTGGAACACTTTGATGAGCTTTAGTTCACCACGGCGTTTTATTTCAAAACCCTTCAACTCTGCAAGTGTTCCATCATCATTAAACACTGCATAACGTTTCTTGATAAGGATACCTTCTTCCTTAGAGGCTGGTAAGATCATAGCCTGAGACCACATAGATAATGAAGAGTTACTTCATATTCTCCATTCCTCATATTGAAAAATTTAGAGTGCAGAAGTACCTTGTATGGGCCATCAACTTCAAACTCTATGGAACACTCACTTGATGTCCTATAAGTGCGACTATCGGGATCATCTAGAGTCTAAAAATGACATAGCACAGTCTTTAAAATAAAACCTTATGCAACAAAATGACTACTTAGATAGAATACATAGTCAGAAATATTACCTGATACTGGTCGTTAGTATTGTTAAGAGCAACATCTACATTGAGCATTACGCATGGATAAGAAATTGTCAACTTCTTCTTAGGATCTCTGCAATAACAAAGAAATGCATGAGACCTAAAACATGAAAATCAGAACAAGAAAAGTGTGCATGCAAAAGGAAAGCATACTTGGTAGTGAAAGCAAAGTTTTCAGGAAACGATGCTGGCAGGGCACACCATATGCCATCAGTATCAAGCTCTAAAGGCTTCCCTATTTGCTCAACAAGGACCCGAGCATTTTGGATGATCTTTGCGCCAGTGTATGTCACAACACCTGCCATTTGCATGGAGTACCATCTGGCTCCCCTGTATAGAGATATTCACAGATTTTATACTGGTACAGGGTCCAAGAAAGAAAAACCAATACTTTAAATGATTCGAAAATTCCAAAGGTTATAAATTGAACTGGCTGGGAAGCTGAACACAGATGCACTTTGGTTTTGGGAAAGTGTTAGATATTAAGTGTCAATACCAGCAACTATGGACCAGTGCCATGGTCATAAGATATCGAGCCAAAATGAGATGGCGCTTATATTGCACATAAACTGGAGTGCAAGAACCAGATTTAAGATAGTACCCAGCATTTTGGACTAATTTCTCGGGTTCAAAAATCTTTGTATGTCTTCGGTCTCATAGACCCTGTGTCTTCCATAGATGTCAATAAAAACTTTCTCTGTTTCATTTTTTTCAGGCATTAATTAAAAAAGAAGGTTCTTTTTTTCCTTTCAGCTCTCATCTTTGTGACACTACTGCTCATAGTTTTTGAACATGTCGCTCTCCTCTCCTCTTAAATAGAGATCAAATAAATAGGCAACAAAACTGAGATCAGAACGTAGGGGATATACCATGTATGCCTCAGCTTTGTGATATACTATGTCATGTTTGTTAGATTAAAAAAGAACGACCTGGATTTGAACTATTGATTACCTCCATTAAAGCTACATAAATATAAAATAAAATAATTACAGAATGAACAGATTGCATACTTTCGCATCACATATCCATAGAAAGAATTCAGAATGCACTTGTGGGCCAGCTGTAACGAATCGTATAAAACAACCATATCCTGCCAAGATAACACATATGATCCAAGAAATAAGATAAAGCTCAAATAAGCGACTCCTCAGCATCCTTCACCTTAGATAAAAATATCAAGAATTGTCTGGATTACGCACATGTTTAACAACAGTGAACGCAATATTTTTCTAATCTCGTTCTAATTGCTCCATAATGATGTAACCAAGGGCCCTTTCAACAAACCTGTGCTTCTTGCACCTTAATCGGATTGCCACTGGACTTCGCCTCTCCTAACTTCCCTTTCCACACCTTATTCAGACCCTTATACTCATATCTTCTATCTCGGAAGCTGCAAATGATAATGTGGTTAATATGAAAAATTAGCAAAGAAAAGCTCTGCTCAACCTTATGTCAGCATAAAGAAATCACCACTATCAGGCATTTACTATGAAAAAAGGTAAGCAATCTCTGATGTTTGATGTTTAGGCACAGATAAGTATGATGTGTACACACATTAGACATACCTACGGACAGTGTCAACATAAAAAGGATTTTCGCGCATGCACACGTTTGCTTCTCGTGGCTGAGTAGTAGCTTTATCAAGTACGCGCTTGTAGACCTGTCATTAATCACAAACAAATTAAATAATCAAAAAAGAAGAAGACTTTAATCGAGTAGAAAAGACAAACATGCAGAATAAGTAAATAGATACTTTTTGGCAGTATTTTTTCAAACGATCTTTGAGTTTTGCTTGTTGTTCCTCTTTGTTGAGGTCACGAAAATACTTGGAAGGAGCTCCTTCACTAGTAGGAAACAACTCTGACTCTATTTGATTCTTCAGATGATAGTACTCACTGTCAAAAAATTTGGCAAACACGTTATCCCACCTCGGATGATGTCAAATCAACATTCAAATTGCAAAAGATCTGAATTTGAAAAGGAAGAAAGTGATATACGCACAGACAGCATTTGTGAGCCTTATGAACTCCATCATTCACTTGTTAATTCTCAGAAAGAAAAACACTTAGCATTCATGCCCAGGAAGCCTGCCCCGTACATCTCCCAAGTACGTCTAAAATATGATCTGATGCAAACCTTGTTTCTCTTTGGCATTATGGGTGCCTAACCTCTTTCTTAGAAGGCACTAACAAATCTGAGTTTCTGTTACTGCCATACGCACATTATGAAATCATGTACAGGTCAGTGCTGTCCTGATCTTGTCCTAGCAGCACATCCTCCGTTTCTTGCTTAAGGGTTAAATATTGGTTAGACAAAATTTAAATATGATTTTTGCAATAGATTTATTTCCATTCAATGACCATTAGGCTCGTCAACCCCTCGGAGATCCAAAATGATGTCTGATAGACCACAGGTCATCTATAGGCGTTAGCAAATCTTTTTGTTACTCTTTCCTCAAGAACCACCTAAGATGCCGCCACCTTCATGCAGAGCTTTTCCGGAAGCAGGTCTTCTTCATATTCCCCACTTCTTTAGGAGTTCATTAGCATGTAAATTCACGAATATCACCTTAATGGTGTATTGCAATGCCAAGAGGCACTAAACTTACTCTCTTACATCGTACGATACAAAGCACACCGGATTCGTCATCACGTACTGAGTGAATTTATCCTTGTTTTGATAATTGAAGGTCATTTTTACAGCCACCTAAAGCATTCAGATGGGATTATATGGATAACTTGTGGCATCAAATATTAAACACAACAACTATGAATGTTAGTTTGACAACTTAGATGTACAGAGAAGCAGCTTATGACCAAAGATGAGCACAGACCATAAGACTCTACCCATGTTCAAACATTATCCCCTAACTATTCCTCATTGAACTTGTATTTGGTTAATTTGAAACATGTAGAGTCATCTTGGGCAGAATAGAATGACAGTTGTAACTGATGCGGTTCAGGTCTGGTAATGTTTATCTTTAAAAAGCACTCTTAAACTACTCAAGAAATAGAAGTTTACCAACCTTCGTTTTGCCATGTAATTCTCACCCCTCCACATCCATTCCATTTTGCGAAGGCAAGTTTTTCCAGGGCGATTGAAGTCACAAGCTGCACATATATCATCCGTAACAATGGATGGGGGCTACAAGCGCAACAACAACTTTAGTGTACTCGGATCTAATTTTATCAATAAAGATACAAAATTAAAAAATCCTATGGACTTCCAAGTTTGTTGCATAAAATATCCTAGCAAATTGAACAACATAAACCAGCAGGAACCACATTGCCATCTGGAGCAACCAATAATAACTCAGATGTGCAGGCAGGTTGGTTGCTCAATCATAGAGACCTTGGCTTGCAAGCAGAGGGCCCTGGGATTCTCAGCCTGTTCCCAGTAACACACGCACCTAAGAGTGTATACTGTACTAAGAAAAAAAGAAGATACAACAGAAAACAAAAGAATATATAAAAGGTAAAAAGTTTCAAGCATAAAGCGTTGTCATCAATAGCTATACTGTGGACTAACTATCTAACAGAGATTTTACTACTTTAGTCCAGCACAAGTGCTACCTGGAGACGGTTTGTGAGTATTATATTGGGATACATAGCAGCCACATCCAAGTGATAAATTACTGGGCGCTCTTCTCTATTTGGAACATCGCGTAAATGTTCAAGCTGTAAATGAAACAAATAATTAGCTGTTTCTCTTTCAATACCCTGCTCTTCTTGGGAACAGTAAATTTACCTGTTTCCTAATCTCCTCTTTTATGTCATTGTAATTTGTAACAAGACCCAAATCCAGTTTCCCCTCTTTTTCTATTGCGTAATGAAGGTCACGGTCCAAGTTATCAATCAACTTCTGCAGAAGATGTCAAAAAGTTATATGCTAAATCATGCCTGCTAGAGAATTTCAAAATTTTAGGTTGGTTTTCAAAGGGACTTCAGAAGCAAAGTATGCACATGCTTTACCAACGAGCTTTCTACTGCTTGGAGAAACTCGCCATACTCAATCCAGCTAGCTGGTAAGAAGTTCTTCTAGGATTGGGTGGTGAGGCATCTTGGCAGTTTCTGTTACAAAGTCGTGCCCTCTACCTGGACCATCTAATCCTATCCCATAGGATTTGATGTGTTTATTTGGTCTCATAGACCTTAAGGGTCTCTTGTAGACGTTAATATAAACTCTTTCTTTCTCATTCTTTCTCTTTCTTTTTTTCTTTCTTCTATTGCCTCAAGAGGCATGGACAACATTCATATGATTCTAAGAGGGAAGGCAACTCTTAATAAAGAGCGGTCGACACTTCTCAAGAATATTAGGAGTAACTGCCATAACAACGCCGTGACAAGTTTTAAAAGTCCAGATATCTAATATTCTCTGGATTCCATTTTTAGCCATATGACAACAGACACTTCATCCAACAAACGAACTGACGTGGGAGAGCTATGTTATGGATAATTTGCCCCCCTAAACTGAGGGTTGCATTGGTCCTCCAAAAGAAAGGGGCGAACACATATTACTTATACTCTGCTCCAGCTGCTAGAGATAATCCTAACTTACTTTTAGTCCTCGACAGTTTGATTTTATTTACTACTTGCTCCTGTTGTTAATGGTTTTTAGTTGTATTATTGGTCTTTTCGACTTTTATAGATGTTGATAAATCAGGAGTTGTTAATGGGTTTTAGTTGTATTATTGGTCTGCTGGACTTTTGTAGACGTTGACGAATCAGTCTTTCTTTCTTCCCTCGCAACACTTGCAGACTCAGAAATGTTGACCATGTAGATCTTTATTGGATATTACTATAGTCTTATGGCTCCGAGCTTAAAATGTTCTTTTGACAGACCTCAAGGAACAAGTAGATACAGTAAATAAAGCTACAACAAGGTGATCTTTACATTAAAGGCTCTATGATTTTGCTTATTCTCAAAACACAAAAATACCTGATACGCCTCTGGAACAAGACGGAATTTTGTGGGAATATCTGAACGGAAAACACCACTTTCAAGACACTCTACATGGCCTCCTATGTAAGTCTCACTTTCAAGCAACCGGCCATTAAAGAAACTCTCTGGTTCTGCCTTGTGTTTGTTTGGACAAATAATGTTACCCTTAAATGCCTGTCAAAACAGAATACCTTAGTCTCAGAGTGGATGAACTCAGCGTCTTATATAGAAACACAATGGGATGAATTCAGCATCTTATATAGAGAAATGACGGCATCAAGCACACAGACGACTGAAGCAAAATTACCTGGACCATAAGGAGCATTTCACATAAAGTTCCACTACCCTTCCTCAAAACCTCATCAGGGGGCATTGGTATGATGGTTGCAAGGGAGAAGATAAATGGATGTACATATGTTGTATACAAATAGTATGTTGAGACAGCATCTGACACCGAATACGATGCCATTTTCTGCAACAAAGATTAAATCATTAATGTCAAGTGCTTAGCAGAGAGTATGACTAGTGCACAAACCTGTGGTTGTTCAATGGCAAAGCGAACCATATCTTCAGGATTGACCTCAAGCGGATCATAACCTAATTTTGCTTTTGTTACTGCCTGTAAAATTAAACAAAATCCGCTTACACTTATGCAGATGTACCTTGAAAGTTTCAAATTTGCAAAAGAAAGAGAAAACTCTATAACCTTAAGCCCTTGGCTTCCTTGGGGCAAGTAGCTGTCCCTCTTCACCCAAGCAAAACAATCTAAATGGCAGGCAAATTTACTTAGGCATTCACCCTGTGCAGTATCACACCGAAATCCAATTTCCTGAAAAACATGACAATAAGATATGGAAGTTACACACCATCCTGTTGAACATGGTAAAATAGCACCTCTTTTTTGCGTACATTTATGTAAATTACATTGAGCCGGATCTATTGCTAACTTAATAAAGTACTTCTGAAGCAAACATAATACATGTCACAATTGAGCTAGACATAATATCGATGATATAAAGCCAGTATTCCAACTATAAAAAGAGTAGACAGTAAATAACAGTGAAGGAAACTGGCTTTCTATTTGTGGCCTGCATAAAGTGCAAGAGATTAAAAGAGAACCACACCTCATGCATGTCCATTTTATGAAACTTAGCCCGCTGTTCAAGAAATGGCCAGTCAAAAAAGTCGCCATTGTAAGTAACGTAAATCCCAGGCTTACATTCCCGCATATGGCTGAACCAGCATTGCAGCAGCTCTTTCTGTACAAAGAAAAAGGGAATAAATTACGAGTTATCCTCATCCCAAATGTCCAAGCAGTCAACTGAAGGTTACACTATCCTTTTTTGGGTTATTACCTCATTTGGAACATTTGTTACTTTAAAATATCCTTCAAACTCGGGTTTTGGAGAATATTCTATGTCTTCAATGTCCTGACCGACACACTAAATCACAGCAAAAGAGTATGATAGTGTAAAAATCACCAAGTAGAAAGTATAAGATATCAGGCATTGAACATTAGTGATACTAGGGAGTGACACCAGCGATCTCTAAGAAAGTACAAAACAAGCAGTCGTTCAGAAGGGAAAGCATGACAGGAAACAAAACAAGATCAACTGCTGATATAATGACAATTTTTGGAGCAGTTAGGATTGCGAGTGGATCATCTTCCTAGGAATTTCTTCCTTGGATTAGGTGTTTTTTGTGATAGAAGATGTAAATGTCTTGGAGGCTATTGCCATCCTTGCAGATCCGCAATTTGCATGTCTTCGGTCCCATAGACCCTATGGGTCTTCCATAGATGTTACTAAATCTTTCTTTCTTTCTTTGGACAAAAAAAACAAGCTTCCCGTTTAGAACATATACTACCCCAATTCCCTCCAGTTTTTCTTGATTTGCTCATTATTCTACGGGTTGTGAATAGGCTCATTCCTACATCCATGATAGCTAAGTTTTGGCCACATGCTATTGCTGCTAAATCCAGTCCATTGCTGCTAAATCCAGTTACCTTTTCAAACTTTGAAACTTTTCAGGTTGCAAAAACGACACCCAAGACACAACCACACGCCACATACAGGAGAGACGACATAGATAACAGGTACGAATGACAGAAAAACCACAACCCAATGCACAGTCCGAACCATACATAGAAAGCACCCCTTACCTCACGATTAATTATAAGATATCCTTGCCCGTCTATCATGTAAGATATCATCATAACATTATCAAAAGAAGCATCTGGGAATTTGAGAGGAAGTTTGGTGGTTTCAATATCAAAAGCACAAATTCTTGCTTCAGCACGTTGAAGGAGATCAGTCCGCTTCTCGATTTTTACTTTTGCAGCTTCAACAATTACTGTATACCATTGCCCACATCTGACATCTTTGACAGAACAAGAGGAGAAAGCAGTATATTATGAATTAGAAAATAACATCTAAAGAATAGTGACTGTGTTCACCTACCATTGTCAATGGCAAAGCGAACGTGATATGGAACATCATATTCCCGTATATCGATCATGTATTCATTGTAATCCTGCACTCTGGGATTTCCTTGAGCTGTACAACTGCAAATGTTGAAACAACCATTTAAACAAGCCTTGTATCAACTAAATATGCATTAAACCTCTTTCTCAAACTTTTCCCTAAAGCAGGTTGATGATAAGCACGACAATACTCAATTTGATTTTCCATGTTCGGGTAGAAAACTATGTGCCAAACATATGGGACACAAAATCCAAACAAGCCAGTTCCATTTGTGATAATTCTAAACTTGACACCGTCTTTCTCTGCTTCCATCCTCCCAAAATAAGCACAAACAATACTCAATTTCATTCTCCATATTCAGTTACAAAACTAAGTAAATAGGATAGATCAAATACACCAAGCCAGTTCCACTTGTAATGTTTCTAGAGTCGACACCATCTTTAAGATGGGCATGGGATGAAGTCTGGAGAGGTTACAGCCCATTGTATAGCAATTTCCACTAAGGACTGGATACACACATCCAGTATTTAAAAACCTGCATATCCAAAAACAATATCGAGCCATATCTAAAACAACAGATTCAAACCTCAAAAAGCGGATACTTGGAACCATGCTAGAACTGAGAGATACGTAATGAACTCGAGAAACAATATAATTACCTCATATCCTGCACAAGAACCTCGTAGGCTTGAGCAGCTTCCAGTTTTGCTTGATTACGCTCTATTATGGGCGATAGATCACTTTTTACAGACATCAGCTCTTGTACAGTGTTGAATTTGACCTTCAGAAATGACCTTTGTAAACCTGAGAGATGATTTTTCTGCATGGTAGTACTGCTATCATTATAGAATGAAAATTGAAGACAGAAATAGGAAAAGAAAAAGTAAGATTGTATTGACACCTAAAAACCCATAATATTAAAAGACATTCCTACAGCTTCAAGAATAGATGGTATAATGATGCGTATAAAGATGCACAAAACAGGAAATCATGGTAAAGTATAGTTGGAAAGGAATAGAAGAAGCATGTGTTTAATTTGTGCCTGACCAATTACAAATACTTGGAATACTTGCACACTGACATGGTCGCCATGTAATCCTCTTCACATACTGATAAAGAGGTTCCATGAGGCAAAGGGCTGCTACACATACATGGTATGCTATACATTTCGACTGCTATGTAACATCATAGACGAGGACAAATACTTGGAATATAAGGAATGGGAGATACTTTTGCACTTGCTGCTGCTTCAGCATCCCCTCCAATTATTCCAGAAAACATTCTGGATTGGTGGTTCAATGTAAATTATGCAATGATCCGCAACGTTCGGCATAAGCATGGCTGGCAAGTAAGGCAAGTGATCTTGTATACTATCCTAATTCTTCGCGTTATTCAATACCATTCACAAAGAACTTGGTGAGTATAACTAGCATTGTTGCCCTGATTATATAAGTCAGCTGACTCCAGCACTCCAGCTATTGAATTTATAATCATATCGTGCCATAATTTTGGATCTCCCAAATCCAAGGAAAAACAATTAAACAATCAGATAGAAGCAGGAGTTTCCCTCACCAGGTTCAGATCTTCTTTCTTGACCACTTGAATATCTGCTATTTGGCCTTCATAACGCCGCCGCAAATATGCCTCAACTTCAAGTTCCATGTTTGGCTGGGTATTGAGTCCACAACATAAGAAGTTTAAGAATTTTTTCTAAAAAACCTGTTTCTTAGGGACATGCCTACCAGTAGAGCATAAGTACACCTTATCATGCGTTAATACAGGATATAAAGATGACAGTTCCAAATCCACATCAATGTTGTTCTTGCATATAGTCCAAAAAAATAATCTATCCTTTACTAATACTGTATCTTAAGAAACTTACCTTTGTTCCAATATAGAAGTAGGGTGGGAATTTAATTCTTGATTTGAAAGTTGATCCATCCTGAGATGTCACAAATGGAATAAGAAAATATGTTGTATGTATAGCAAAAGCATAAAAGGATCATTACCTGGCACATAAAGTACAAATGGATACAGCTGAATGTCTGGTTATTGCAGTCTTGATCTTCAAATGATGCCTGAATAAAAGTAAAAATAATCATGTCATTCAAGATACAAATAGCATCTTAGTTCACGTCAATTACATGACTGAAGCTTTTCAAACGAGAAGACTGTCTATAATTTATTTCCAATATCTGGACTGATGTTTTGCAGTTCAGGGATAGTCCAGTGTGTGAAAGAGCAATTCTTAGTTCAGGAAGTGTTTCGCAACCAATATATTTTTGCCAAGTGAAGTCATATTGATCTACGTGCAAATCCAACTATATGGGAGATCCTAATTCCTCTCCTACTGTTTTGCACCAACTTACGGCTCCACATTACAGCATTGGGCAAAATGGCAGCTGCCAAAATAAATGAAAATGCAGGCAATAAGAGTAAACAATTTGAGAATGCTCTGTTGGAAAAAGAAAAAACACAATGCAGAACTCACAGGTGACATATTTAAAAGCCATCCGAGTCTAGGTTCTCCCTCTGTGAACAGCTCAAATCCCAGACGAGCCTCCAAGGCATCTTCAGAACTCCTCCAGATTCTGGATCTGCCAACACGCCGAACACTGTCACCACTTCCTCTGCCCCTGCCCCTGCCCCTTCCTCCTCCATCCCCGTTCAGTCGACGGCGTCCGCTCATCCTTTGCCTGGATTGCTCCCTTCTGAGCTCTCAGTCTCTTCATTCTTAACTTGGCGGGAAAGCTGACGTGTATGACAGCTTGAACGCCTACGTTGTAGTAGATTCGGACATTACCATACACGTCAAGCACACGTGTCATCGTTCCTGATGTTGGGCATTGTGCAGATATTCCTGTCGAGAATCCCAACAATGGTCGTCATTCTTGCATCCGGTAGCTTCTTCAGCTGCAACAGGTAATTGTCTTCAACCATGGCTAGCTGGTAATTTTCTGTTAATTTCTTGCCTTTGCTTGACGTCGTGGAAGAACAACGTCTCAGGCATTCTGGCTGTGGCGGTCAATCGGCCGCGCCTAACGGCGCTCTCGGTTGCCCAACCACACCCAAACCGCGATCGGTTGCCCTGCCACAGCCAGAATGCCTTCCTTGTTGTCGTTCCACATTACGTTCACGAAAAATGGGTCTTCATACGATTCTTACCCGATGTTAGACTGCCATGTGGCATGTGGTGATCATTCTAAGCCAGAATGAAATCAGGCTCTGCGTTCTTGCTTCGGCATTCTAGATTCCGTAAGATTCCCATCGCTGCAGCCTTTTTGTTTTTCCTTGACATCATGGAAGAGCAAGAAGGGGATGATTCTTGGCCTGGCGCTGGCCACCGCCCGTGGAAGAGCACGAAGGAGATGATTCTTGGCCTGGCAGGGGAGCTGCGGTGGCCAGCTCCCTTGCCAGGCCAAGAGTCATCTCCTTCTTGCTCTTCCACATTATGTTGTGTATCATTTTTTAATGTACACGAGAATGAAAATGCCAACTCTTGAAACGTAAAAGCAGGTTAAGCAACATTTTGCTACCCAAGCCAATCAAGCAATGCCATGTGGCAAAGTTTCTTTCTCTGAAACTCGATCCAAAGCTTTGGCGATGCAAGCATTCTGGTGGATTCTCATTGTCTTGCATTCCGGATGATTTACCAAACATTCCAATGGATCTACCTTCCATTATGTATACAAGAATATCTGTTTACCAGGCATTCTTGTATGGAAGCAATACCGACCCGCGTCAATGCGGAGGCATTGTTGACACGCCAGACTGGTAAACAGATATTTTTGTGACGTGAAAACAGATTATGTGATATTCTGTGGCAAAAAAAAATTTGTAAAATGCTGGTAGATCGCTGGAACAGAAGAATTGTCGGCTGAAACAACATGATCGTCTTCAAAATCGCTGCAACAGCAGGATCATTGGTTGAAATCTCTCCCAAAGAATATCGCAGATGAAAACGTCGCAAAAATGTCTCGGCCAAGAAAGTCATGTTGACATTGAGGGTTAGAAACTATGCCACGTGGAAAAATGCCACTGGACTAGCCGCCAAAATGTCATATAACTTGTTTTTACGTTGATTTTACCATGCATTATGCAATCTACCCTCCATTCCGACGATTTTTACCTCCATAAAACATTGTTTGACCTGCTTCGACTCTTCGCAAAGGCGTGGTTGACGCTGCCAAAATGCAGGATAGAGCTGCATTCCCTTACACGTGAAAACCAAGTAAGTGCCCCTCGACTATCCATATCATGCCATATGGCAACTTTGGAACCAAGTATTGAAGCAAGAAAAACTTTTGTTGGATTCCATTGCCACCTCATGTATACATTTATTTCGTCTTGCCACCAATCATTCACGTTGCATCTTGGGATGCTGAAATAGACTTGGGTTTTGCCGCAGCAACAAAGCGCATCAGATCACTCTTACCTCCTCACCCTCGGGATCCCAG
>JAANSK020266384.1:0-11962 GCA_011763485.2 Isoetes engelmannii
CACCCATTCTCTGATACTGTCATTTGTAAAAGGCAAATCTTCTATATGCATCCCCCACTTCTTTAACCAATCTTTCGAGTCTGCGAACCATCCTTTATATGTGGTTTCCACTAGAGCTAGCTTTGGTAGAGCGTCAGCCCCCATATTTGATATTTTTCTTACATAAGTCATGAGTCAGAGAAAGAGAGACGGGTCACTATAAAGACGAAACCTGGAGAGTCATCAAAAGCAGTGACAGCGGCAGAGTCTACGCAAATTGCAAAGGATTCAACTCAAGCAAAAGGTATTATTATTTCGAAACTTGGTTATGGTATTATTGCTTCAATTCGTCATATGAATCCACGAGGGATGGGATAGTATTTGTTGAATGAATATGAACAGTTAACTGCATCTCAGATACATAAATTGGAACAAGATTTAAGGATGTTAAAATATGAAAGTGGTAAAGACTTAGTGGAGTTATTTGATAAAATGGAAGGAATATTTATGGATTTAGAAAGTGCTACACCCCTTTCTATTCAATAAAAAATACTTTATATCTCAGATATTTTTGTTGCATATGATAGAATATTGCATCTTTAATCCGTACTACGTCTAAAACCAAAGAAGAAGCTTTAAATACCGCAAGAACAGAAATTACACAAAGAGCGGCAAGAAGGGATTATAATCAAGGCGGAGATAGTATTTTATATTCTGGGAGAGGAAGAGGAAAAGATAGAAGTAAGAATGTAAGCAGGGATATAATATGCTACGGTTGTGGAGAGTCTGGGCATATTAAGCCAAATTGTACTAGAATCAAAAGTAGTACGTGCTATGTTTGTGGAGAAGGTGGGCATTTAGCCAAGATGTGTTCGAGAGGAGGAAGAGGTCGTGGCAGCTCTAGGAGATCCTCTAGCAGAGGTACTTCCAGACAAAGTGTTACCTTTTCAAAGCCAACTGTAGGAGCCGTATCTGAAGAAATTCCTGAAGAAATTCCTGAAGATGAGGTAAAGCTGTGTGCATTATCAAATTCACATGGTAAAAATATTGCTAACTCTGTGGTTATAGATTCGAGAGATGAGAAATCCGTGATGGAAAACTCACATGCCTTAAAAAAATTTAAAACCAGTAAGCTTAAGTGTGTTCATATGGCCAATGGAGAAAGACAAAACGTGGAAGGTTGTGGTGTGTTAGATCTTATAGGTGAAGATGCAAGTGTGTTTTCTATTGATAATGTCTTATGTGTACCAGGCGTAATTAAAAATTTATTATTTGTAGCAGATCTAGTAGACAAAGATTATAAAGTCATGTTTGACAAACATATGTGTGTGGTACATGATAATAATGAGAAGGTTATTTTGTGTGCAAAAAGAATTGAAAAACGATTTGAGCTAGACCCAAAGAACATAGATTTCTTATTAAGTGAGATTGAAAGGACGAACCAATAGATCTGTGGCATCAAAGGTTAGGTCATACAAATCTTAAGAACATCATTTTTATGAGTAAACATAAGTTGCTAGATGGTTTAAAAATTGCAAATGAAAAAGTGGCAAGTATCCCGTGTCATGGCTGTATGATGGATAAACAATGTAGAAAGCCTTTTCCAAAAGGAGAAGAAGTGCAAGTGAAAAATTAATGTTAGTACATTCTGATGTGTGTGGACCCATGAGAGTTAAAAGTGGTAGTGGCAAATATTACTTTGTGTCCTTTATTGATGATTATACGAGAAAAGCCAAGTGGTATTTTTTTATTCGTAAAAGTCAGGTATTCAATGCATTCAAAGCTTACCTTGCAGAAGTAGAAACGAGAAATCGCTAGCAAGTTGAAATGTCTCAGATCAGATAGAGGGGGAGAATATTTATCAAACGAATTTAAATTTTTTTGTTCAGAACAGGGTATAAAAAATCAATTAACATGCAGAGGTACTCCTCGGCAAAATGGTGTTTCCGAAAGGAAGAACCGGACAGTGATGGAAGCAGCATGTGCAATGTTAAGGCAAGCAGGTTTTCCCAACTTCTTGTGGGTTGAAGCTGTAAATACTACGATTTATGTTCAAAATAAAATAGCAAGCAAAGCTTTGAAAGGTAAAATTCCAGATGAGCCATGGACAGGGCATTGCAGTATTAATTTACAGCTTCAGCCCACAAGAAGTTCGGAAGACTTGCTTGCCTTAACATTGCACGTGCTGCTTCTATCACTGTCCGATTTTTCCTTTCAGAAACACCATTTTGCTGAGGAGTACCTCTGCATGTTAATTGGCTTTTTATACTCTATTCTGAACAAAAAAAATTAAATTTGTTTGGTAAATATTCTCCCCCCCTATCTGATCTGAGACATTTCAACTTGCTACCGGTTTCTCGTTCTACTTCTGCAAGGTAAGCTTTGAATGCATTGAATACCTGACTTTTACGATTTAAAAAAATACCACTTGGCTTTTTTCGTATCATCAACAAAGGACACAAAGTAATATTTGCCAATACCACTTTTAACTCCCATGGATCCACACACATCAGAATGTATCAAAATTAATTTTCCACTTGCACGTTCTTCTCCTTTTGAAAAAGGCTTTCTACATTGTTTACCTATCATACAGCCATGACACGGGATACTTGCCTCCTTTTCATTTGCAATTTTAAAACCATCTAGCAACTTATGTTTACTCATAAAAATGATGTTTTTCAGATTTGTGTGACCTAAGCTTTGATGCCATATATCTATTGGTTCTAAGACATCTATGTTCTTTGAGTCTTAGCTCAAATCGTTTTCCAATTCTTTTTGCACACAAAATAACCTTCTCATTATTATCACGTACCACACGCATATGCTTGTCAAACATGACTTTATAATCTTTGTCTGCTAGATCTGCTACAAATAATAAATTTTTAATTACACCTGGTACACATAGGACATTATCAATAGAAAACACACTTCCATCTTCACCTATAAGATCTAACACACCACAACTTTCTATATTTTATCTTTTTCCATTGGCCATACAAACACACCTAAGCTTGCTGGTTTTAAAATTTCTTAAGGCATGTGAGTTCTCCATCACGAATTTCTCAGCTCCCAAATCTATAATCACAGAGTTAGCAATATTTTTACCACGTGAATTTGATAATGCACACAGCTTTACCTCATCTTCAGGAATTTCTTCGAAGACGGCTCCTACAGTTGGCTTTTAAAAGGTAACACTTCGTCTAGAAGACCTCTGCTAGAGGATCTCCTAGAGCTGCCACGGCCTCTTCCTCTTCTCGAACACATATTGGCTAAATGCCCACCTTTTCCACAAACATAGCACGCACGACATTTGATCTAGTACAATTTGACTTAATATGCCCAGACTCTTCACAACTGTCATCCTTACTTCTATCTTTTTTTCTTCCTGTCCCAGAATATAAAATACTATTTCCCCATTGATTATAATCCCTTCTTGCCTCTCTGTGTAATTTCTGTTCTTGCAGTACTTATAGCTTCTTCTTTGGTTTTAGATGTAGTACGGATTAAAGATGCAATATTCTCATCATATGCAGCAAAAATATCTTAGATATAAAGTATTTTTGATTGGTCAGAAAAGGGTGCAACACCTTTTAAATCCATAAATATTCCTTCCATTTCGTCAAATAACTCCACTAAGTCTTTACCACTTTTATATTTTAACATCCTTAATTCTTGTTCCAATTTATGTATCTGAGATGCAGTTAGCTGTTCATATTCATTCAACAAATACTGCCACATCTCTCGTGGATTCATATGACGAATTGAAGCTATAATACCATAATCAAGTTTCGAAATAATAATACCTTTTTCTTGAGCTGAATCCCTTGCAGTTTGCGTAGACTCTGTCGCTGTCTCTGGTTTTGATGATTCTCCAGCTTCCGTCTTTATAGTGACCCGTCCCTGTTTCTTCGTCTCTGTAAGCGGACGAACTAGATCCCAAAACTCTTCTGTTTCCAAGCCTTTCAACCTTCATCTTCGATGCAGAAGACCATAGCTATAATCCATGGATTTGTAGCTATACAGATTCTTGTCTCGAATCTGTATCTCAATCCGGCTTCCTGTTTCTTATGTGGCCTGTATAGATTCAATATCACATTCTAGTTGTAAAGTTTGATTAAGCTTGGTTTTAGCTTCTACACAAAGCTTGCTGCGTCTATTCATGCGCTTGCCATAACGTTCCATGAAGCTGGTGGCGCTTGTAATAGGAGGAGAATTCACGCTAGTCACATTAGGCGTTGAGTTCCGTGTTTCCAACTCCCCACTAGTGATATTAACTCCTTTTGCCACAGGCCAATCTGCTGGACGTGTAGGTGTGCCTGTAATCCCGCAGCTGAATAGTAGGTATGCTGCACATTTTGTGGACAAAACCAAAACCTCTGTGTGATCTCTCTCCCATTTGCTTTCCTTTGTCCCATGAAGCAGGGTGCAATAGTAGATTTTGTACGAACTTTATTAATTTCAGCATTGCATCTTCGACCATTGGACTTGACTCTACCTTGACACCGTATTATACTACAAGGTTCTGTTCTTCTGATAGCCCATTCTTTTAGAGGCAAATTATATTCCTGTACAAGGTAAGTAGCAATATAAAAAATTATATTCCGTTTTGCAGAAGCATCTACCCTAACTCTAGACCGAGTAGGGGCCCTCTTGTCTGGACGGTGACTTCCACTGCCAATATCCCTGCTATATTCTGTGCTCTCTCTAGTCTTTTTTAGAATAGTTTGATTGTTTCCTCCTGAACCTGCATGAATGGGCCGTATTTCAGTATGTAAAACTACCAAGTTAACTGCATTGACACAAGCAGAAGGAGTAACGTTGCTAGCCATTGGAGTGCCCAGTCTGTGCATCAAGGTATCCATCCCTGGATCTATTCCAACAAAATTATGTTCTCTATGTGCTTTTCACTTTGTAGAACAGCTTCTGTCAGATCATACAAGCAAACATCATATAAAGATAATTTATTGACATATCCTCTTGATGCTAACCAACTTGCATGCACAGATTCAAATAGATTAGTGTTAGAGATTTGAGATGCACTTGCTAGATTCACCTTATCTTCCATGAAGTTGCCCCATCTGCTTACTCTTTGATGCCACCATGTTAGCCATGAACTTAAGGAAGTTATGTTTGCAGGATTAGCGTTTTCAAGCCCCCAATTGACAACATTTTGAAAAGCTATCTCAACATCTTCTGCAGTACGTGCTGATCTCCATGCCCTGCACAAATTTAGATGGTCTTGTCTATGTTCCAGTAATATGAACTTATTTGTGTGTCTTTGAAGACATTGCTCCCAATGGAATTTACAGCCACGTTCCTTTCCTTCTGGCTGGCTATCATTGAACACAACTCGAATTGCATTCCAATTAGCCTGTGCTTCATCTGCCATGAATCCTATGAACCGAGAAAGTTTTGAATTCTTTAGTGCCATGAATTTGTTGTAGCTTACTCCAGAACTTTATCTGAGCATCCGTATCCTCCGTTTTCATATCACATGTTGCTATTGTCAGAAGGCAACGCATGCTGAACAATCCAGAAATTTAATTAACATTATAAAGTAGCAATTAAAACTAAAACAATAACAAATATACCTGGGATTGTAAACATGACATGCCATTTTCTTCATCATGAAGTTGGTATAGAAACTTGGAATTATGAAAAAAATGATCTTTGCAATGTTGTTTTAAATATATGATCTTCCCAATTTCATTCTTTTGGTGGACTTTACTTGCAAGACTCTTATTTATCCATTGGCGTATCCTATAACAAAACCAAAATTCTGAGAACCAACATAATCCAGTAAATACAATGCAAAGCAAACTAGGTCAAGAAAATAGTACCTTTTTTTTATTACAAAGAGGTTGAAGTTGCTTCAACAGACTTCTCCCCCACAATATTATGTCATCACAATCAGTAGTTTCTAGAAAGTTGTTGATAGTGATCTCCATGGCCACCTAATTTGTATCTGTTTTGCCTCTTTGTGGATACCTATGGAAGCATTAACTCTACTATTCACCATTTGGTGCATCAAATTTAATTCTTCACGTGTTGGTGGAGTTCTAATAGGATGGTTATGACTACCAACATTGAAGGCCAATCTTGTATGCGTGGTTTCATCCGGTATAACGTAATATATCATGCAACTGCATAGATCCAGGCATGATGGTTGCTCGTCACAGTATTCACAAGCCAGAACTCCATGTGTTCGGGATAAGGGGCCAAGTGTAGGTTGCTGCTCATTGTTCCTTCCCACTGGACATCATTTGGTCGACTTTTGGAAAGAAAATAGTCACATGTTGGATTCATGCACTTTAAATGACCACAACATTTTGAATATTTAACTATGTCGTCGAATGAATGACTTATCTTCTCGGGTTTGGCCCAAAGATGTGGATCGACCTTTCTTTCCATGCCTGCCATAGAATTCAACTTATTTGGGGGTAGTTCAAGAACTACATTGCCATTGTAGTGACATGGCAGACATCCTACTGATACAGGTGCAGTTACAGATGAATGTAATCTCTTCAATTTGCTAGATCCCAAACTATTAACATCCGTCTGAAATGTGGAAACGATGTCTACATGCTCTCGGTAATATGTTGTGTAGGACTATCAACAATTATTGGTGCATGAGGAGTGCTCACCTCACTAGGAATAGGAGATCCTTCGACTGAGACAAAGTTCCCATTGTAGACCAGGGCCACATACACAATTTCACGATCTTGATTCACAACTTCTTCAAGAAGCAATGTCTTGCCTCTGCCAGTCGTAGATTGGACAACACACAATTTTGCAATACGAAATTGAAAACTATCGCATAGCCACTTCCTGGATAATTGACATTCTCCATTTACGAAAGAGCATATCATTCTCAATTTTTTTTCCAGGCGATGTGATTATCACCTCATTCGCAGTAAAAGCAAGAATCCCACAGTCGTTTGCAGCTATTGCAAGAATTTTTTTTTTTTGTTTGTCCAGAAAGACGACGCTTCAAAGTAGAGAAAAAGATTGGAACGTAAGCATTTGGTAATTTGAAAACGAAAATAATAACAAATTTTGAATTTAAGCCACCTACCATCATAATTACCAGACGGGCAGGTAAAACAATTCTGCTCGTTAAAACATATCCGTATAAACAATTCCGTTTAAACGCTTTTGCCCGTTAAAACGGTTCCGTAATCATACGACATTGCAATACCTAAAAAATATTCCTAAAAAAATATTCTTATATCTTATTCTTTATATCCTTATGTCAAATAATACACCTACAAAACTTTCGTTGCCGCACCAAGAAGATATTTTGGTATGGGTATGTTATGAGGAGGTTAAGGAGCGCAAACTTGTGAACTCTATGTATAAGTTGTTCCTTGATGCTACTATTCTACCTCCATCTGCTAAGTGGCCCCTTCAACTCCCTCAACCTCACTGGCAGCAAATGTGGTCCTGGGCATGGGATAAGCTACTTCATCATAAAGTGGCAGTTCTTTAGTGGCAGATTCTTCATAGTTGTCTTCGGGTTAACGTTCTTGTCCATAAGTTTAACCCTAGGATATCAGATCAATGCCCAGTATGCAAGTGTGGATCTGAGACAATTGAGCATTGCTTTTTCATGTGTAATCATCTTAGACTTGTATGGGATTTTTTGTTCTCCCTTTTTCAGGTTTCGCTCACAAGTCAACAAGTGCTTCTGGCGCTTTATCCAAGTACTTGGACGGAGTTACAAAGTCAGGCTTTTCATCACAAAGTCAGGCTTTTCATCTCGCTGCAGGATGTTTGCTTTGGACTATCTGGAAAAGACGCAGATTGATAATCTTCAAAGGTTTGGATGTGCCAGATAATCATGTTCTCCAAGAAGCTCAAGGTCATATTGCTAAGTCATCTCATTGTTCTTCACTTGCCCCTCATAAGAGGCGATTGATCTTTGAAAAGTATTTGGATGTGCGTTCTTATGCATAGGCAGGTTGATTCACTCAGCGAGTCTCTGCTTATCTGCTGAGATTTTATTCCTGTCTTTGCATTTATACTTGTACTGGATTCTTTGAATCAATAAAGTCTGACGTCCTTCAACACAAAAAAAAAAAAAAGAAAAAAAGAAAAAAAGAAAAAAGAAAATTGGTTACCTAAAATATTTGTCGTCTGACAATCGATCAGGAGAACTCAGGCGATCAGGCAAACATGAGAGATATCAGGTCCGACCGTTTCTTTCATTCCTAGCTCTATTCTGGGCATTTTTTTATTAGTTTTTCTTTGCGTTCTATAGAGGGTACGACTATGCTCATTTCATTTCTTCCAACTAGAACTCAACTTAGGTATTTCTTGTTGCTATTTCTTGCAGGTCTTCCAAATCGAAAGCACAGCAGGTAAGTTTTCTTTGCACTGTACAGGGGGTGGGGCGATGCACCCCCAACTTTATGCTCATTCAAATTCTTGCTACTGTAAGGAAAATGTTATCTCGTTAGTTTTCATTTGCAGAGAACCCTAGCCTTCTTCTTCATTAGGACAAATAAAAATTATCTGGTTCATTCCTCATTATGGGAAAGGAAGCGCTTGGAGGTTAGCTGTTTCCTGCTTATCTTTTGCTAGATCTTCATTCCTCATTATGGGAAAGGAAGCGCTTGGAGGTTAGTTGTTCCCTGCTTATCTTTTGCTAGATCTTATGAAGTTTCTTAATGCATTATTATCTCCCAATTCTCTACCATGAAGTTGCATTAGCCAAATTTGTTTTCTAGATTTTCCTGATTTTTCCAGAAAAAAACATAAAAAATATCTTGTGTTTGTCATGAGTGTTGAATCCTACAGGGGTGTTGAATCTTTGCAGTCTGTAGGGATGCGGCGCCGCACCCCCAAGTTTATGCTCGCCCTTAAAATCCTTTAAGATTATCTCGCTTAGAACAGAAGGTTAAACAACAGTTCCAGGCAAAACAAATCTGATAAGATTATCTCAACTAGAATAGAAGGTTAAAGATAAAGACTTGCCAGATACAGCATAACAAACTGAATTAACATTGATAATTCTAACTTCTTAGTGCCATTTTATGACATTTCCAATGGAACATAGCATTATTATGTTACAAGAAAACACAAGCCACGTACATATGTCTCATATCTAAAAGGACATTTTTTCTTAAAGAACAGGGATGCTTTAATCTTGTTAGCTGCTGGCATATTTGAATGACTATTAAATTATGCCATTAATAAAGCATGTGAATGCAAAATACTGTAAAATTGCAAGTAATAATGTTTGGTTGGAGTACATATTATGAAGACTTTTTATAGTATATGCTAGCCCTTTAGTGAACATTTGAAACGGAAATAGCCAACTCTCAGAACTTCAAGAAATAGATGAAGCCCTTTTTGCATCTAGGATGATATAGAATCAAAGGACCTTCTATGTGTTCTTTGTTAGCAATCATGGCTACCTTTGTATAATTTCATAAAATCTTCTAAGCTGCGAACACTATGACAAGGAAGCAAGTATTCTGGATGCTACTTTGTGAATTCTATTCTTTAGTTCACAAGTAATTTTTTTATGAAGGACGTCAGACTTTATTAATAACACTCACGATAATACATCATACAATGCAGAGACATGAATAAAACATCTAGTGGATAATCAGATCCAACTGAGCAAGGCCACCCGTCTAAGCATGACAACATAATACAAGCCAAACTGTTTTCTTCTCCTACAGAGAGAAGAATAATGTATAATCATAGCCACAAAAGGGATGGCTTTAACCAGGTCGAACTTCCACATCCATAGAATCGATAATAACAACTTGATCTGCTGCTTGGTGCCTCAATGCTACTGAATCAGGGGCATGCACTGTAACAACTGTAGCAGAGATTGGAGCTACTGAGTGAATTAGAGCAGGTTGAGGAGTTGAGCTATTCTTGCAACGTGCAAGCTTCTTCATATGAGGAGTAGACCATCACTCCTCCAATAACTCTTGCTTGTGAGCTGTTACGAATTTGAGAAAAAAGATAACAAAAAGGCACACCAATAAGGATTCTTATTAATGTCTGTAAGTACAAGAGATATGTCAAAGTTCAATCCGCCCGACCACGGAACTAGCACTTCTTGAATGCAAAGTAACCGCTAGGAGTCCCAGACTCCGTCGCTAGTTCCTCCCCTGAACTATGATACAATCCACACAAACCATGATGGTCCTTGTTCCCAAAGCCATGTCCTTTTAAATCTCCAGGATCTATTCTCATCCATTCATCCATTATTGGCTTTGGCTATTGTAAACCATCAACTTAGATTAGCATCATCTTTTATTAATCTCTTCCAAACATAGATCACCAATCATAGAGTAGCTAATTCTATGGTGCGCTATGATTAGCATGACAATTAGAGTAGCTAATTCTAGTTGCCATGGCCTTATAAAGTCTGAACTTTATTATAACATTCTAACATATAGAATGTATTCGTAACAGCCTGCCGAGGTAAAGAATCAACTGTCCTCAGTTGGCAAAGTAGAAGAACCCCCCTGAAATAAGATAGGCCTGTTACATTCCTTGCGCAAATAAACTTCCCTATAAGCTTCTAGCAAAGGTAAGTAATGCTCAAAGTAATCCTCTGTTTTCCATTCTGCTTCAGTATGAGGCATCTCCTTATATTTTACCAAATATCTGCAACCAGCACCATGACCCTTATGCCTCAAAATCATCTCAGGTTCATACACTGGATCATCATCTACTAACACCGGTTCTGGTGCTTGCGGTACTAACTGTGGATTAACTCCCTTAAATGGCTTAAAATATTCCACATTAAAAGAATTATGCATCTTCCATGTATCTGGCAATTCCAACCTGTAAACATTGTCATTTATCTTTTCCGTGATCCGGAAAGGTCCATAAAACCTGGTAAGAAACTCGTGCTTCTTCCGTTCGGAAGGAGCACATCTTTCCTTAATGATTTTGATCAGTACCCAATCATCCACCTGATATAGAACATGTCTGCGTTTCCTGTTTGCTTTCACGTGTATACCTTTCATGTGCTGCCCTGGTTGATTCTAAAACAACATCCATATCCTTAGCAATCTGATCTGCTTCCATCACATCTTCTGCCACCTTAACAATGGGATTTGGAGGTAAACGTCCTTGTATAACATAAAAAGGTGATAAACCTGTGGCAAAGTGTGTAGCCATGTTATAAGCAAACTGAAGCATTGACAAATAACGCTCCCAATCAGAAACCTGCTCATGCACAAAACTGCGTAACATGCTTAGGAGAGTTCTATGAGTAACCTCCGTCTGACCATCAGTCTGAGGATGGAAAGCTGTGGAGAAATGCATCCTTGTACCTAGACTTGTAAACAATGCTCTCCAAAACTTGCTGCAAAACTTTGAATCCCTGTTAGAAATTATTACCTCAGGCAATCCATGGTTCTTAAATACTTCTTTCAGAAATAATCGTGCAGCATCATGAGCTTTTAATGTTTTTTTGCAAGGAATAAAAATTGCATACTTGCTTAGACGATCCACAATGGTCCAAACTTGATCATTACCTTGTCTGCTCCGAGGAACACTAACAAAGTCCATACTAATATGCTGAAAAGGCTTTTCCAGAATACTTAGTGCCATCAACAACCCTGGCACCTTGATATGAGAATCTTTGGTTTTCTGACACACAAGACATTTTTCCACAAATGCAATAACATCTTTTCTTATAGTTTTCCAATAGAAATACTTTGAACCAAATCATGAGTGTTAAAAATACCCCTGTGACCTGCTATTGGTACCTCATGACATTCCTTTAGAACCATTTCTCTGAATTGTGGAGTAACACAAAGACAATCTTTGAAAAACAAGTAGCCTTTGCGTAAATAGAAATTGTCAATAACGCGTTGCTGACATTCATGCAAATCAACCCAAACACTACCAAATTCATCATCTTGCTCTCATACAACAAACAAAATATTGCTTAGAAAAATCGGGCAATTGCAAAACAGGCGTGGTAATAAGGCGTTGCTTCAAAGAC
>JAANSK020266395.1:0-11961 GCA_011763485.2 Isoetes engelmannii
AGAAAAAGAAGACAAGCAATAGGTGTAATCGAGTCATGGAATATTATAGAATATTCCATAAAAACCCGAAAAACATGCTTTAAAAAAACCTAAAAAAAAAATCCCTCGGTAGGATGCTGACACTCGAGATCGAATTTGTGGACAAGCACACTAACACGAGGGCATCTATGAAGAATCTGCTACCAAAGCACAACCACCTTAGGATGGAGGAGCAATTATGGAGAGCAGCTACAATTACCATGTTGCAATACAATGTTAAAAAAGTAAGCTCGTTTATCACAGTATCAGATCGTATTGATGAACCATGTTATGCAACCTGACATAGTTTGTAAAATTTTTGGCCCAAACACGTATTGGTTTAAAGATCTAGTTATCACCTGAAAACCGTTAAATTGAATTGATTTGAATGAAAAGTCATAATGATTCAATTTTAGGGGCTTTATGCGACTAATACAATAGTGATAAAAATCATAGCAAGGCAGAACAAGAGTCAGACATCCAATTCCACATGATTCTAAGTAATGAAGCAAAAAATCAACGAATCTGGACACCACATCACCAGCTGCATCTGAAGATGACCGATGCATCAAATAGAGATGAATTATGATACCTATCTAAAGAATAATTCTTCTGGTCGTGAACTTGAGAGGCTTCTTTGGATCCGCCAAAACCCAAGTTACCAAGAATGTTACCAAGAAATCTAAATACGCGTTGATGAGGGCCTTCAGTGCCTTGAGCCATAGAAGCACCAGATTGGGGACATCAAGTAGGGGATAATCCATCTATTTGCTTATTCTTACTTTGACCTTAGGATATACTATTTAGTGCTGCTATAGGTATATTGCTCTAATTCAAAGAACATACCTGTGCGTTTGTTATTATGGAGAAAAGAAATGGGTATAGTGAATAAGTAATGAGAAATAAAATCTTAAGAAGGCTACGTTCTGCAAATGAAGATGGGGGTCAATGCACATTCGTATTGAAGACATGGCAAATGGAAAATGGTGGATCACAGCTCTAGAAATACAATAACTAGCAACTACATCTCATAGAGGAGGTTTTCTGAGCAAAATATAGCAAGCAAAGGGGAATGAACCTTCTACTGGTGCTTATCGTTCATATCATGATCTGTATTGTAAGCCAATATGCAGTGCAATCAGATCAAAGATATAAATTATAAATGGGGGAGCAAACCAACTGTTGAAACAAGTCCACCCGCAATGCCCTTCTAAAGTTGAACTGAACGAAAAACTGGGAGAGGAGGACGAAGCTCCTTCTCATTAAAATGTCTGCTTGTTGTTTACCTGTAGATATATACTGCAAGTCAATTCCTTCTTTGGCTACTATATCTCTAATAAAATGATAATGAAGATCAATATGTTTCGTCCTCGAGTGTAAGACCAGATTCTTTACAATGCCTATACAACTTCTATTATCACAGAATAATTTCGTTGGACAAGTCTGTTTTTCTCCCAATATGCATAGCAATCACCTCAACCAAATTTTTTTCCTACTTGCTAGAGAAGCATATACATATTCAGACTCTGCGCTAGACATCGTTACACATTTCTTGTTATACCATGAGATAATTGTTCCATCAAACTTACATGGATACCTCGTTGTGGATTTGCGTTCACCTAAGTCTCCAGCCCAATCTGCATCTATAAAGCCCGCTAATTCTGCATAATCTACCACCTCAATAATTTTGATACGCCAACTTATTTATCGTACCCCAACCAACTGGGCGAAAGTGTCTAGACGTTGAGGTTTGACCCTTTTTATGTGATAATTATATGCCGCCTCCCCAAAATCCACTCAAGTGGTCCCCCATGTGCCCCAAACCATATCAATCTCGGAACGCCGAGCATATGGGACTTATACCATTCGCCCATGAGGCAATTTACCAATTGGGACGCTCCCATGGAGACTTTAACTCGAGACTCAATTCTAATGCCATTTGGTATGACACCTTAACTATCGTGCCCCAACCAACTGGGCAAAAGTGTCGAGACATTGAGGTGTGATAATTACGCCGCCTCCCCGAGATCCACTCAAATGGTCTCCCATGTGCAAACCAAATCAACTTTTATCATGGCTTTCGGATCAGAAATCAACTCTGCAACCATATCTTCTTGCTTTTTTTTTTTCGCAAAAATGCTTTGTTCTTGGATTTTATCATCTTAACATACTCTTTATTAACCATCTTCTTATTTACACCCTAGCGGACTTGAATTTTTGCCTCTTTTATTTACATTCCATGTCGAACCATCCATTACATGGAAGGCCCAATAACTTTCTTTTGGAAACAAAGCAATGTTCCGTTGCAGACAATACAAGGGAGGTCAATGTTCACTTATTCCATATGCATCCCGACCATTCACTTTACGCAATTTTCTCTTCGCAAAACTATCCATACATTTCTGTTTTAAACCTAGACATATAAAATTGTTTGTTCCGCATGGAAACATCACTATTTGTGCGCAATCCAGTTGCATGGATTTTAACAAGCAAGGGAACATGGTCCGACTCAGTGTGTATATCTCTATGACGACCATACGGATATTCGTACTATACGAGCAATATACTCATATCTACAAAAGATGGTCATCACATGGATGCAAAAGTGTAGTTGCATGAGGCAGGGCTTAAACTCGCAACTTTCTAGTTGCGAACCATATACCTTAGCTAAGTGCACTACCTATTCTCCTTTGGTGATATTCTTCTACATCTTCTATATATGCCCGATAGATTACAGGAAGTCCTAGAACATTATGGAACCTATGTGCATGTATGACACTTGGCTAGATCTCATCCATTGGAGTGGCACGATCTGGACCTTTGGTATACATATATATAGAGGATCCTCATTCTTGTCGAACCATTCCGGTTCAACGCCAGTCCTGAGCCTTCCAGGCATCTGTCTCGTGTTTCTGCTCACCTTCGAGCCATTGTATTTCTGATTTCTTGATCATATATCAGATTCTTGCTTATTGTTCGCGTATTTCTCGCGTATTTTCGACGTATTTTCCTTGTTCTTCACGTAGGTTCATGATAGTTTGAATCGGAATCCCTTACCGGTTCTTGCTTGCTCTGATTGTCCATATTTGGTGCTTTTATTACTATGGAGGAGATTCCATCCTTATTACAACAGGTCCAGCAGCTGGTGCAAGTATGTCAGCAGTTGCAATTGGATAATAAGGAACTCGGGCAACGGATTGCTTCTCATGAGTCAGCTTTGGATTGAGGACATCAGAACCTAAGATTAGCTTGCCGGAGAAGTTTGATGGCACTTGGGCCAAGCTTCGTGGATTTTTTAATCAGATTCGGCTAGTGATTCAGCTCCATCCGCATAGGTATCCCACATCTCAGGAGCAAGTTGGATTGATTGGTTCTCTCCTTACAGGGCCAGCTTTAAGTTGGTTTGTGCCATTACTAAAGAGAGGAGCCCTGCAATTGCAGGACTTTTCTGCTTTCATTGCTGAGCTCGAGGCATGTTTTGGAGATACAGATCGTCAGCGCACGGCAGTTACTAAGCTTAGCAATCTCAGACAAGGTTCCCGTCCAGCCTCTGTTTATGCTTTCGAGTTCCGTCAAATTGCCATAGACACAGCCTGGGATGATGCTGCTCTCCGTGATTGTTATCCGAAAGGGCTCCACGAAGATGTCAAAGATATGTTGTTGTCTATGGAGGATCCGAAAAAGCTAGAAGAAGCTATCAAATTTGCAATTCGTTATGACAATCGTCTATTTGAGCGTAGATAGGAAAGACGTCATCATACTTTTTCTTCAAAAGCACTTGGGGCACCAGTCTCTGCTCCATCTGGCAACACTTAGCCAGAAGGTCAAGTACCCTTACAGGTTGATCGTGTGGTTCGAGAGCCCTTGTTTGTTGTTGAAAATCAGCGCCGAAGAGAAGCCAATTTATGCCTTTATTGCGGAGGGATCGGATATATCGCTCGTGGATGTCCTGTTAAGTGCCCAAGTCAGCCGGGAAATTTCCGGGGCCGGTCCCAGTAGTAGGAGTCTCTCGACGGCTGGCCGCTATTTCTCAGACTCTGTCCGCACATGAGGAGAGCTATATTCCGTCTGATAAGGTCAGTAAGGAATTTTTTATCTCTATATCATTAGAATCGGATGTTGGGAGGTTAGATGCATTGGCGCAACTTGATTCTGAAGCAAATGCTTGCTTTATGGATAGCGTGTTCGCTATTAAGCACGTCATTCCTAGAAGCAGAGTAGAGCATCCTAGTTTTATCGAGGTGATTGATGGACGTGAGATCTCCTCCGGCGCAGTAACAGAATGTATTGCACCCCCGCAGGTTCTGTTCGAGGGAGCTTCCTGCATCATTTCCTTCAATTTCATCGCCAGCCCACATGCGCCAGTGGTCTTGGTCTTCCTTGGCTCGAATTGCGTAACCCACAGATTGATTGGTGCTCCAGATCATTTCGATTTGTGGACTCTTCCCCCAGTCTCAGTTCATCTGCAGTTCGTGCCCCTGCATCTACTCCAGTTCGTATAGTATCATTGGCCCCTAACTCTGCACCCATTCATATTCCAGTTCCTGTCTTTGTTTCAAGTCCTGATCATGTCCCTGATGTTGCTCCTGTTCATGTTCTTGCTCCTGCTCCAGTCTCTGTTCCTATTCATTCTCCAGCTCCTGCTCCTGCTCTTGCTCCTGCTCTAGTTCCTGTTCTTGATCCTACTCTCGTGGAGATTTCTCACACCCTCAGCTCTGCATTTCGAAGATTTCACTCCACAAGTTTATCAGATCGGGAAGAGAAGATCTCAATTCGGCGTTTGCAATTCAAGTCCATCTGTCAACTAGCTCTGCTTCAGTAATGTTTGCCCATGTCCTTCCTGATAAGTACAATGATTTTGTTGATGTTTTTGACAAGGTCAAAGCCAACAAGCTTCCACATCATCGTCCCTATGACTGCCCCATTGATCTCCAGCCAGAGACAAACCCACCTTTTGGTCCTATCTTTGGCCTATCCCCAACAGAATTGGACGCTTTGTGGACTTATATCGAGGAGAATCTTGCGACTGGATTTATCCGACGTTCTCAGTCTCCTGCAGGCGCCCCCATCTTCTTTGTCTCCAAGAAGGATGGTATTTTGCAGTTGGTTGTGGATTACCGCAGCCTCAACAAAATTACAGTGTGCAATCGGTATCCTCTTCCTCTGATTCTAGAATTACTTGAGTGGCTGCAAGGCGCACGGTACTTCACCAAGATTGATGTTTGAGGCACCTACAATCTTATTCGGATCAGGGAAGGTGATGAGTGAAAGACCGTCTTTTGAATGCGGTATGGGCATTTTCAGTACACTGTCATGCCTTTCGGTCTTACCAATGCCCCAGCAGTTTTTCAACACATGGCTAATGATGTTTTTTGAGAGTTTTTGGACCTCTTCGTTATCATCTATTTGGATGATATTCTGATCCATTCGAAGACTCTAGAGGAACATGAGGAGCATATCCGGAAGGTCCTTCAGAAGATGCGAGAACATGGACTTTATGTCAAGCTGGAGAAGTGTCAGTTCGAGCAAGATAATGTTGAGTTCCTCGGCTATTGCATCACACCCCAGGGTGTCTCTATGGATCCCAAAAAAGTCAGCACGGTTTTGGAGTGGCAAACAACACCTTCTTCTGTCCAAGATATCCAGTGTTTCCGTCGATTTGCCAATTTCTATTGGCATTTTATTCGAGACTATTTGGAGATTGTCCTTCCTTTGACCCGCCTCACGTCAAAAGATGTGCCATTCGAATGGATCGTGAAACCAGAGTTCGCTTTTGTGACCCTGAAGCATGCCTTCACCACAGCACCAGTTCTTGCTCATGCAGATCCTTTGCATCCATATATTGTCGGAGCAGATGCTTCTGATTTTGCTATGGGCGGTATTCTATCACAGGATGGGGATGACCATGAATTGTATCCAATCGCCTATCACTCACGGAATTTCCAGGAGGCTGAGATCAACTATCCAATCTATGACAAGGAATTACTGGCAGTAGTTGATTCTCTTGAGGAGTGGAGACGTTTTCTGAAAGGGTCTTTCCATAAGGTCATAGTCTATACATATCATAGAAATCTAGAGTATTTTCAATCTGCCCGGGTACTCAATCGTCGCCAGGCACGGTGGCATATTCAAGTGTTATCACGCATTGATTTCGTGATCAAGTACTGGCTTGGACCTCTCCAAGGAAAGCCGATTGTCTTGTCTCGACGCTCCTACCTGGAGCCTAAGCCAGGTGATCCTGCATTTGATCAGCAATCACAGGTCACGCTCGGGCCTGATCGGTTCTAGCTTATGGCTATCACTATGTTCGAGAGGCCTCATGATACAGCCCTATTGGAATTTGTTCGGGTATCTCTCCCCTCGGATCCATTGGCTCAAGATATATTTTTACATCTTGGCTCAGCATCCTCTTCTCGGCAAATGCGGTCATATTATGATCATTTTGAGGCACGGGATGGACTTCTTTTTCACGACGAACTTCTGTATGTTTTGGATGGTGCACCTAGACTTCGGGTTTTTCAGGCTTGCCATGGCTCACCCATGGGCGGAAACTTTGGAGTAGCCAAGACTCTTGAACTCATTAGTCGGGACTATTGGTGTCCTGAGCTCCGCCGCTCTATTGAGATTTTCATCAGTTCCTGTGATATCTGCTGTCGAGCGAAGGTTTTGAGACATTTTCCTCATGGTCTTCTTCAGCCACTGCCAGTTCTAGATGGGCCTTGAAAGAGTATATGTGTAGATTTTATCCCAGAACTGCCACTCTCTCGGGGTCATGATGCCATCATGGTCGCTGTTGATCGCTTCTCCAAGATGGCTCATTTTATTCCTTGCAACGTCAGCATCACCAGCGAAGGCACAAATGATCTCTTTCTTCATGAAGTAGTCAGACTTCATGCATTGCCAGACACTATCGTCAGTGATCGAGGACCTCGGTTCGTCGGAAGAGACTTCTGAAGTTATTACATATTGACTGCTCTTTGACATCAGATCATCATTCGAAAAGTAATGGGCAAGTAGATCGCACTAATCAGACTTTGGAGCAGTATCTGAGTTGTTTTATCAGTGATCAGCAGGATGATTGGGTCGATTGGCTTCCACTAGCTGAGTTTCCTAGAAAGTGCAAGTGCATTAAATCGAATAGCTGAATTTCAAGCTTTATCAGATCTTATTTTTCCTCCTACACATGCGAAGCAAGAGAATATATGGCACCATTTGGAAAGACGTGTTGGGGATGATGGAAAGAATTTGAAATGTGATCTTTCATACTATAGTTTGGTGAAAAAAGATGATCAAATATTTGATGTACTTAAAGAAGGATTTGTATACACTAAAGAATTGTGTACTATTGTAGGTATATGTTACAATGGTGAAACAGAAATGACTTTGTGGGAGAAGTCATGGGTTTTGGAGGACATTGTTTCGGAAGGATTACATCAATCCTATACAGATTGATAATTTTGAAGATGAGAATGATATTGTTGATGAAGTTGGCATTAATTGTACTATGCATGACTTAGATGAAGACGATGCAGTTTGTGCACAACTAAAAATGCAGCATGCATTTGATGACATGTTAGATGATATAAGGAACTCGCGAAGAATAGTAAGATTGACAGGAATGTGATAGTAGACGGAAAGATGATTTGCAAGACAACTTTGGTAAGCCATTTAAATGGTAGTCCTTCGCTTTCAACGGATAGGTTGACCAAGGTCAAGAATCAAGTATACGAAACTGTTGGCAAGTTAAATGCTATGACTACTCTTGGGATTGGATCTGATTGTTCAGTGTATTTCGAACTTGAAGTGGAACCTGAGATATCGTCAAACATGAAAAGTAATAGTAGGAAGCGCAAGAAACAAGAATTGAATGAAACCTCAGCTGTTTGGTATTTGGGTAGAGTTTTGAGTATGAGACGAAAAGTTGAAAAGTCATGGAAAGAAAGTAGGGAGCCGATTGATCTAACTAATCGACCTTCATGTCATGTGGAGATAAACCTTGCTTGGTACAATTTTCATGAGGATGCCACGAAGAAGCTTCAATGGTTTACTTATGACTTATCTGACAACCAACTTACTTCACTTGATTCAGTAATATTGTTGGCATGCTTAACGTATGATTCACAAAGTAATGAATAGTTTAGACAAGGAAGACAAAAATCTTTTTGATAGCTTTGTGGCCGACCAATTGAAAGGTTTATTTATATATTTATTCTACTATACTAGTTTCACAATCATGGCTAACAACTTAACATTATGAATGCTCTTGTTTGTAAGTGACAAAGGAAAGAAAAAGGTTGATTAACCTTTGGTTGATGTTAAATAGCCTTGGATTATGCCATGTTAATGGTGCGATCGATTGTTTATGTTACTTGGATAATTCGAAACATTACTCGAGATATCTGAATTTATTACTTGGGATTTCTTGACATTTGCAACTAATTATATAACTGATGAGTTCAATGTTTGAGATTGAATGTGATTTGCTTACACTATGCTAGTCTCAGTGCAAACCTCAAATCTTTGTTAACAAAAAGGAAAAAAAAAAAAAAAAGAAAAAGAAAATGTATACAAAGTGGGGTTTATATAATTTTTTTGTGCATATGATATAGTATAGGAGGAATTTTAAAATGATGAAGTGACATATAAAATTGGGAGGGGTTATATGTGTAGTAAAATATAAACATTGTATGATAGGGGTTTTGGATTGAAAAATGGCCGTATATAGGGGTTTTTTTTACCACCCTGTGCTCGCAGGTGGCATATCTTTTTTCAAGAAGGTGGATCCCCCGGGGCCAGACTCCGTTCTTTTTGAACACTGGCCAGCATCCTCGTTGGTCATTTAATGCCATCGGATCCGACTCTGTCAATCCCAGTGCTGAATCCCGACTTGAGAAACTCCAGGCTCTTCTATCAGATCTTCATCACCATCTTCTTCAGGCACAAGAATGCTATCGACATTATGCTGATCTGCATCGTCAGGAAGCTCCTGCTTTTCATGTTGGTGACCTTGTCTGGCTCCTACGCAGGGACCTCCCTACTACACGTCCCTGCCACAAGCTTGACTATCGTTGCCTTGGTCCTTATCGGATCATGGCCCAGGTCAGTGATGTTGCATTTAGGCTTGAGCTCCTTCTAGCTGTTTGGCTACATCCATCTTTCATGTTTTGGTACTGGAGTCGTACACGCCTAATCCCTTTCCAGATCGAGTACCGCAGCCGCCTCCACCAGTAGAAATTGATGATCATGAGGAGTTCGAGGCTCGCGAGATTTTGGACTCTAAGTTTCTTCATTGACGACTGTATTACTTTGTCGACTGGGAAGGATACTCTCCAAGTGACCGGACCTGGGAACCTGCCGAGAATCTCAGCAATGCTCCTGACAAGATTGCAGAATTCCATCAACGGTATTCGAATAAGCCAAGTCTAAGTACTTCGGAACCAGCTCTGAAGACTCGGTGTCGTCGTAGGAGGGGGATGATGTGACGACCATAAGGATATTCGTACCATACGAGCATTATACTCATATGTACAAAAGATGGTCGTCACACGGATGCAAAAAGGTAGTTGCATTAGGCAGGATTTGAACTCGCAACGTTCTAGTTGCGAACCACATCCCTTAACTAAGTGCACTATCTATTCTCCTTTGGTAGTATTCTCCTGCATCTTCTACATATGCGCGGTAGGTTCGAGGAAGTCCTAGAACATTCTGGAACCTATGTGCATGTACGACACTTGGCTAGATCTCATCTGTTGGAGTGGCACGATCTGGACCTTTGGTATACATATATATAGAGGAGCCTCATTCTTGTCGAACCATTCCGGTTCAACGCCAGTCCTGAGCCTTCCAAGCATATGTCTCGTGTTTTTGCTTGTCTTCGGGCCATTGTATTTCTGATTTCTTGATCATATCAGATTCTTGCCAATTGTTCATGTATTTCTTGCATATTTTCCTTGTTCTTCGCGTAACATGACAATCTCCTACATAAATTCTTGCAATACTTTCAGCAAAATCAGTACTTGCTATTATAAAATCCACTACACTTGCATCCTTGCAAGTACACTTTCCTGAGTCCGGATATTTTCTAGCACCATTGTACAATACTAGATTGAGTCCACTGCACATGTTAATAAGTGATATCCTTGCGGTTTAGGCCAGCGAGATCTATCTGCAGATATACGGTTCCATCCACTAATAGCCAACGCATGGTCATCTACCATTCCCATCCATACAGGATCTCCGGTTGAGCTGCTAATAGCTGCTTACTTATTTGCTTTGTGGCCGTTAAAATCGCCAAGTAAAAGAATATTACCATGCCGCATTAACTCTGTTATGTCCTGTTCTAAATGAAAGAAAGGATCGTCTCTATCTAGATTTTCTGTATCATAGGTAGGCGATTTCCTCGGAGGAAAATAACAACTTGCAACAAATGTCTTTCCTTTATTCAATCAAAATATATTTTTTAGAAGCTTTGCGTTCAAGGACTGACATTATTTGTAAAAACTCAATCCGAACATAACATGCAATGCCTCCAAATCCCTTGAGTCTCCACTCTTTTATATTCTAAATAGAATAAATAGAAGTGAATCCCACAATGTCTGGCAATCCTTTTTCTTCATGCTCACACGTCTTTAGGAACAAAATGATATCGAAATCCAGCAAAACATCATCCATGGTAGAAATCTTAGTAGCAGTCAATGTGTTTACATTCCAAGATCCGGCCCTGATGGTCACGAATTCCTAGATATCTGTTACCACCACTTTGCCATTGCGCCATAAAGTCTTTTTGCCTTGTTGCCTTGCTTGTTTGAGTATAAGTACCTGTTCTTTATGTTTTTAAACTGTTCTTTGGTAAGATCGTCATTAATCCATACATTTTGTCCCTTCAAGAAAGCTCTTTTTTTTTCAAGATATTAAATTCGATGTCTCTACTATAATTCCTGCATCTACTACTTCCAGATTTTGGCGAAAAAATTGCACAACCACCTGCTTTGTATCTTCTTTCCCTTCCTCTGGAAGTCCTACCGAACAAAGATTCAAAGCACATGACTTTCTTTCCTAATCTTCCAAGAAGTCTGCCAATTGTTGTTTCGTCTTTGCTACAGAATCAGAATCATGTTTATCATATCCATCCTCTTGATCATCGTCGCTATCACTGGTATCTGATCCTTTTTTCTCCAATTCTAATTTAACCTCCATCTTAAACTGCTCAAATGCGGCCCCTATATATTTTTTGAATTGCTCATAATCATTTCTCATTTCCATACAGATAGCATTTTTCAAACCAGAAACTAAACTAGGAATTACCTCTTTCAAAATCTCCACCATGGCCTCTTTTACAGCATCAAGAAGGTCTTGTCTGCAGCTAGAATGGATAAACAGATCGAAATTAGCCAAAGTTGTTGCTGGTGAGCAAGGAGCAGATACGTCACTAGACAATGTTATTGCAGGGGAATTTGTTGCAACAGCTCCATCGCTGGTAGTAGCCACATTCAAAACACCTTTTTCCATATTAATGCCATCGCTGCTTTTCTTATGTTCTAATTTCAGAAGAACAACATCGTTGTCCTGTGCAAAACAACCAGAACTGATTTGACAGAATCAAAATCTGCATCCGAGCCAACAAACGTCACATTTTCAGCACTTTCAGCACTTTCAGCAGGTAGTTTAATAATACATTTACCTTTGTCTTTGTCTTTTCCCTTTTTTAAAACATCCACAGCAGGTTCCGTCTCTCCACAAATGGCCAGGTCCGATTTAGGCTTAGATGAATTTTTGGTCGTCCTTGAGGGGAGAGGGAGGGAGGGAGGGAGGGAGAGATTAAATGAAATGATATGTTGTATTTATTACGATTGTAGACCACCAGGCATATGAGACAATCAATGTACACACTCAACATTGTAAAATATATCTTCTAATGCATCTTCTGACAAGAATGCATTAGAC
>JAANSK020266406.1:0-11960 GCA_011763485.2 Isoetes engelmannii
ACCTAGAATATTTTCAGTCTGCCCGAGTACTCAACCGTCGCCAGGCACGGTGGCATACTCAAGTGTTATCACGCATTAATTTTGTGATCAAGTACAGGTCAGGACCTCTCCAAGGAAAGCCAAATGCCTTGTCTCGATGCTCCTACCTTGAGCCTAAGCCAGGTAATCTCGCATTTGATCAGCAGTCACAGGTCATGCTCGGGCCTGATCGGTTCCAGCTTATGGCTATTACTGTGTTCAAAACGCCTCGTGATACAGCCTTATTGGAGTGTTCGGGCATCTCTCCGCTCAGATCTATTGGCTCAAGACATCTTTTCACATCTTGGCTCAACATCCTCTTCTCGGCAAATGCGGACAGATTATGATCATTTTGAGACACGGGATGGACTCCTTTTTCACGATGGACTCCTGTATGTTCCGGATGGTGCGCCTAGACTTTGGGTTCTTCAGGCTTGCCATGACTCACCCATGGCCGGACACTTTGGAGTAGCCAAGACTCTTGAACTCATTAGTCGAGACTATTGGTGGCCTGGGCTCCGCCGCTCTCTTGAGGTTTTCATCTGTTCTTGTGATATCTGCTGTCGAGCGAAGGTTCTGAGACATCTTCCTCATGGTCTTCTTCCGCCATTGCCTATTCCAAGATGGATCTTGGAAGCGAATCTCTATGTTTATTATTCCAGAACTGCCATCATGGTCGTTGTTGATCGCTTCTCGAAGATGGCTCATTTTATCCTTTGTAATGTCACCATCACCAGCAAGGGTACATCTGATCTTTTTCTTCGTGAAGTAGTCAGACTTCATGTGATTGCAAGACGTTATCGTCAGTGATCGAGGACCTCAGTTCGTTGCAGGCTTTTAAGAGAGACTACTGGAACTATATGTATATCGATCGCTCTTTGACATCTGGTCATCATCTGAAAAGTAATGGGCAAGCAGAGCACGCTAATCAGACTTTGGAGCAGTATCTGAGGTGTTTTATCAGTTATCAAACAGGATGATTGGGCCGATTGGCTTCCATTAGCTGAGTTTGCCTATAGTAACTCAGTACATGCCTCCACTGGCCAGAACCCATTCTTTTTTTAATGCTGGCCAGCACCCTCATTGGTCTTTTGATGCCATCGGACCTGACTCTGTCAATCCTAGTGTTGAATCCCAACTTGAGAAACTCCAAGCTCTTCAATCAGATCTTCAGCACCATCCATCTAGGCACAAGTATGCTATCGGCATTAATGTTGATCTGCATTGGTAACCTTATCTGGCTCCTACGCAGGGACCTCCCTACTACACGTCCCTGCAACAAGCTTGACTATCGTCGCCTTGGTATCGAATCACGGCTTAGGTCAAGGATGTTGCATTTAGGTTTGAGCTCCCCCCAGCTGTTCAGCTACACCCAGTCTTTCATGTTTCGATACTAGAGTCATACACGCCTAGTGCCTTTCCAGATCGAGTTCCGCAGCCGCCTCCATAGTGAAAATCGATCATGAGGAGTTCGAGGTTCGCGTTATTCTGGGCTCTAAGTTTTTCCGTCGATGCCTGTATTACTTTGTCGACTGGGAAGGATACTCTCCAAGTGACCGGACCTGGGAACCTGCCGAGAATCTAAGCAATGCTCCTGACAAGGTTGCTGAATTCCACCAACGGTATTCGAACAAACAAACCAAGTCCAAGTACTCCGGCTCCAGCTCTGAGGACTTGGCACCGTCGGCAATGCTTCTGCCAATTCCACCAACGGTATTCGAACAAACCAAGTCCAAGTACTCCGGCTCCAGCTCTGAGAACTCGGCGCTATCGTAGGATGAGGATGGTGTGACGACCATACCGATATTCGTCTATACGAGCATTATACTCATACTTACAAAAGATGATCGTCACACGGATGCAAAAAAATAGTTGCAGGAGGCAACATTTGAACTCGCAACATTCAAGTTGCGAGCCACGTACCTTAGCCAAATGTATTACCTATTCATCTTTGGTAATATTCTCTTGCATCCCTCACATATGCATGGTAGCTTCCAGGAAGTCGTAGAACATTCTGGAACCTATGTGCATGTATGGCACTTGGCAAGATCTTATCCGTTGGAGTGGTACAATCAGGACCGTTGGTATATATATATATATATATAGAGGAGCCTCATTCTTGTCAAACCATTCTAGTTCAATGCCAGTCTTGAGCCCTCTAAGCATCTGCCTTGTCTTCCTGCTCACCTTCAGGCCATTGTATTTCTAATTTTTTGATCATATACCAGGTTCTTGCCGATTGTTCGCATATTTCTTGCATATTTTTCACGTATCTCCTTGTTCTTTGCGTAGATTCATGACAGTACTGGCTAAGCGTGCTTCACATCTGCTATTACTATGTTACTAGCCATCAAGTAGCTATCTAGGACATGGTTAGAATTAGACCACTAAATAACCAACAAGATGAACAAGCCCCCATCTATAACACAGTTGCAAGGGCAACCCATAGTGCATTAGCACCTTATTCTCATTGGTTAGTGCTAAACCAGCTTAGGCTTGCCATGGGACTTAATGTTTCATGACCATGTCGGTATGCATGTCACTTATTTGGTTCACATCCTATGTTACATGTCACTATTTGGTGCAATACGTGAGACAGTTCATCAACCTTGTAAAATATTGTTAAATCCTTGAGTACTACATGTGGACCAGCCAGATGGTGCACTTTAACCGTGACTTTCTTGGTCTTGTGCTTTAGCTCAAGTGGTATTGTAACTTGGTATGTCATACATTCAAGGACTCAACATGTTGTCTCCTATGCACGTTATCCTCCCCACTTTATTGGCTCCCGAAATGGAGCCTTCGACCAAGTTGATTCGCAGGTGTGAATAGAATGTATTCACACCTGCGAATACCCCAATATGCTGATGTGACGGCGTGCATGGAGCTGATTTTTGCAAAAAAAGGGTATTCACACATGTGAATACTCCCTTTCCTTTGTTTTATCTCCATCTACTCCACGAGGATACCCCTATGTACGTAAGCATGCCAATGCCATGGAAGCAGGGGCATTCACATATGTGAATACCCGTGTGCCCCACCGTAGACCAAGGGTATTCATATGTGTGAATAGTAGATAGTCACATGATCCTTGGTCAAGAGGCCTTGTTTTTCGGGCCAATATAAGCATTGTGTTATCCTATTAGCTATACATAGAACAATATGATGCCCCTATTAGCTATACATAAGACAAATCATCGTATTAGCTGATGATCAACACAAGTAAATACCTCGTTTTACTTCATATGCCTTTAGATCAATTACATATTTCATATGCAAAATCAAAATACTGTATAAATACGATCTGTTAAACCAAAATCAACATCTAGACCACTCTCCGAGCTACCATACACATGTCACCCTCCGTCCACACCAGAAAGGGGTCCCAAGTGACGTTCTCCCATACAACACCTGCGAAGGCTCCTCCAAATGAGGAAGGAAGAAACAGGAATGGAGGCTGTTTGAAAAACGAGACATTACTTTCCAAGGGTTTTTAATTTTCTTACCCATAGATTGAGAACTTAACAAATCTAATAGTCACAATTAGGTAGCATAGCATGCAACGTAGAAATGTTGTACCTCCATTTAGGCAAGCTTGCTAAATATTTCTATCTCTTGTATTTATATATGTCAGGCGTGGAATTTTACACCCGTATTGAAATTGGAATTTGGCTTTGCTAGTGGTTACAGCTTGAAACTATTAAGCGTTGCTTGGAATAGGAGCCCCTGTGGGACAACATAGTGCAACTCGTAGGAGGTGAATATGCTTAAGGTTTAAAAGTGCTTATTTTGGTTTGAAGGAATTTTGAATTGCCCTAGTGAGACTTCAAGTTTGTATGAAATGAAAGAAAAGTTTATCTAATTCAATTCATGGAAAGAAAGAAAGTCAAGTTAATACTGAATGGGAGCCTTTGTGGAAATTTCAGTGGTTCAAATTGAATTGAGAAAGAAATGGTCTAAGTCAATCTTCTAAGCAAGGGAGACAGAAAGAAAGAAAGGCAAGTCAATACTGAAAGAAGCTTCATGGAAATTTAATAGATATAGTGACGTGCTAATAGATTGAAGAGTAAGATAAGATAACATTTTTATCGTCCACGGAGGCCAATTAGCCTATGGGACCTGTACAAGAGGAGCAGCATGCGCATTATGGCCCGGATGAAAAAACCCCATAGGGAAAAACCATGGCCGCAATGGGCATGCTGGTAATCAGAACCACACCATCACGAGTTACCCGGACAAAGCCATTGTCGTTCGTCCAGGACCTCCTAGATGTATGACCCAAGAGATCCCACGGCGTCACTGTTGAGGAGGAGATAGAGTGCCTGGCTTTGTATCCCCAATTGCGGGTAGTGTTCCCGAATTTCTTCATAAGTGGGGCATGTCTATAGGGCATGTTGTTCGTCCTCAATGATGTCTTGGCGGCAGCTTCGTCATGTTCTACTTTCGCGCGCTTCCCTTGTCCATTGCCCTGTCTCAATGCGGAGGTGGTAGCCCCCTGTGCGGATGGAGGCGATCAGCCTACGCTTCTTCATAGAGAGGGGGCCGCGCAGGTACTGCTGGGGGCCTCGGGCGAGCATGGGATTAACCTGTTGTCTGTAGTGCCCGAGCTTGACCTGCGATAGGGCCTCCCCGTCCCAGAGTTGGCCAAGGAAGCAGGTGTCAAGGTAGGTCTTCAGGTCATCATGTTCCTTCTTTGTGTGCACCCATATGCACCTGTGGGGCTGGACGTTCCATTGAGATAGCCACTGCGACTGTTTCTCTTTCCAGCAGGTTTTAAGGCATTGAGGGCCCCGTACGAGTGCCAAGGCCACCCGCGGTAGTCGGTCTTCATCCATGTGGGCTACCTTCTGGAAGTAGGAGGTGGCGGCAGATTGCTGCCCTTTGTAGCGGAAGGAAGCCTGTTTTCTGAAGCAGTATTTGGTACGGAACCATCTGCTTCACTCCGAGGGCGCATGCCAAGAAAGCCTTTTGCACTCGTTCCAGGTCAGCCCAGGTGGTGGCGGAAACAACGGGCCCCCAAACTTCCATGCCGTACAAGAGGACGGGTTCCACCAGAGCCCTGAAAAGGCGGGCCTGGTGCTCCCAAGCATGGAGCTCTGCCTGATAACTACTGTTCTGCATGGCGTGCAACGCCTTCCAGCCGGCCACCACCCGTAGTCGAATGCAGCTATCCCAATGCATGGAAGTGGAGAACTCGATACCCAAATATTTGTAGGTGGGGGCAACCTCAACATGCTCCCCTTGGTATGTGAAAGAGGGCATCTGTGGGTGCCTAGCAGATGAGATGAGCAGGACCTTGGTCTTTGCGAGGTTGACTCGCATGCTGGTGTGCTGGCAGAATGTGGCTAGCGCATCCAGGTGGCGCTGCATGTCCTCCGCTGTGTGTGCCAGGAGGTCTACGTCGTCGGCGTAGATCAGCTGCCTGATAATATGATGCATGAGCGGGGCGCCCATCCCGCCATGCAGGGCCATCCACTACTCCAACTAATCTATGTAGAGGCCAAACAGTGTAGGTGAGAGGGGGCAGCCCTGTCGTACCCCAATACTGCTGGTCATCGGTTGCCCCGAGGCTGTGAGGCATCCATAACACGCCTCATATAGCCTGTAGGCTGCATTCTGCAAGTCCAGGGGTGTGCCGAGCTCCTGCAATCTATCCCACAACCTGTCGCGGGGCACTGTGTCGAAGGCCTTTGCGAAGTCCACGAAACAGCAGTACAAGTCCTGGCGTCGGTTCCTGCTGTCTTCAATGTGAGGCTAAAAGGTTTCAAATAAGCTTCCTAACAAAGAAAAGCAACGATGGCAGAAACATAAGTTGTAATAGTGCGTACAATTCTTCTTATATCTTCAACTTGTTTCCGTATGTTTGCAACAAAAACAAAATAGATTGCAAAAAAGAAAGTAATTGGACTTTGTATGCAGGCGAAACACAAGCAAAAGAAGACAGGGCGTTGGCGGGTGGAAGGAGAGGTCTTTTTGCTCACATGACTTCAAAGGTACTTTGTTATTCACTTTGATTCTGCAGAGCGGAAGAAAAATAAGTATTAATTGTTGGCGTTGGTTGTCTAAAATAAGTATTAATTGTTGGTGTTGGTTGTCTTGCAGGCAGAGATGCTAATATTTCTAGTGATTACGGCGACCCTGCGCACAGTGTCAGACATAATTCTCGTTTGCGGCCGCCAATGCCATTGTAGTATAATCTATTTATAATATCTTGCTTACAAAGTGTGTATGTATGGCAATCCCAACAGATGTGTGGTGAGTTGGTATAGGCCTAGTAATACCAATGCTGTACTAAGTGTGTATGTATGGCAATGTGTATGTATGACAATCCCAACGGATGTACGGTGAGTTGGTATAGACCTAGTAATGCCAAAACTGTACTATTGTAGTATAAACTGTACTATCTGCTTGAAGGGTGTGGACGATGATTTTTGGGTGGGTTCAAGGAAATGTTTGTTTCTAACCTCATCTACCCACCTAGTTTGCTTCAACAGGATTACTTGCACATTACTAAAAGGTGGATCAGCAATGGCATTACCAGTACCACAACCACTTTACAACAAGTCATCATGTATCCAAATAGAACATTCCGTGATTATTTTTCTGGTTAGATAGTGCATGAATCTTTATCGTATTATTGCAAGCATACAGATCTAGATGTCCGGATTCCTCAGAAAGTGTCCATGGTTATCATATCTCCTTGACGTTCCTATGATGTATTCATTTCTTCAATATATTTACACTCTAGAATATTGATTTTGAACCCCATATAGGAAGAAAGCAAAACAATAGCACTCATGCTGCTACTATTTTGGCTGAACAAGGGGCTTTTATTAATGGTGCAAGAAGGAACACAAATCAATAACTTAAATTATTGGCTGTAAGCAAGGAAAAAATGCTGCAGATTCAAACTCAAGCTATCCTGAGCAAGGTTGCTGCCACGGCGGAGGCGAAAAACAGCATGGATGGAGCAAATGACATTGCTCCTGATGCATCTTTGCTGCTAGGACTAGGAGAGGAATCAGATGGTGTAGGTGGTGAGCTAGTATCAAGAGTAGATGGAGAAGGAGATTCAGAGGAAGGTGAAGGTGCAGATGCAGGAGAAGGCGAAGGCGCAGGAGACGGCGTAGGTGTAGGTGAGGGGGACGGTGTAGGGCCTGCATTTGCAAGTAGAAATAACATTAGTCTCATAAACTGGCACCATCAGAAGTCTACAATTAGCTAAGAAAGAACTCACTTTTGCAACATGCTCACATTCCCAAGTGGATGAACTAAGTAGCAGTCTAGGAAAAAAAGCTTAACTACGGAATTGAAGATCCAATTGCAAATATGTATATGAAAAGTGTATGAGACTAGGATACTGCAGAACAAAAAATGGCTATTGCAAAATAGGATAGACATCAAGGTTTGGAAGTAGTCTAAGTTCTTACTTCACAGAAGAGAATGAATTGAAATATGGAATATGGAACTCATACAAATTTCTGCAGATTTGCATATGAAGTATGTAATTGATCTAAATGCATACAGCAATATCAAGGCTTATAATGCATAATGCTAAATTCCTAGTTTGCAAATCTGCTGATAATGCATTATGGATTGTATGAAACTACTTAGTCAAAAACCATTGATATGAAAGAACTTAAACAAAGATTTAAGGGAAGAAAGAACTCACTATTGCAAATCGCGAAAGAATAAGTAACGCTGCAGTTGCTCAAGAGAGTATTTGCTCGATCAACAGTGTGAGAAGTGTACTGGCTAATATTTAGGTTGCAAACGCAGGAAGGAATAGTCTGGACGACACTGGCAAGATTTTTGCAGCAGGTCTGGGAAGGAGATGCCACAGTATCATTGAAGACAAAGGTCTGGCATTCTGAGAGAAGGGAAAACTCACAGGTGGGCGCCGGAGCCGGAGATGGGCTTGTCGTAGCCGGAGTTGGAGCTGAAGCTGGAGACTGTGCATTGGTGGTGCAAAGGCAAACTAAGAGCATAACAGCGGCAAGCAATGCTGCCATTCTTCCTTGTGTTGCCATGGCCGGATCTGTCACAGAGTGCCGGATCTGTGACAGAATGCAGGGAAGAATGGAGCTTTTAGTGCATTTTCCCCACTACTACTTTTACATACCTACACACAGGGTGCATAATAGAATACTTTTGGACCCATGTGATTTCCAGCTGTTGCCATCACATTTAGATGTTGGCCTCTTCAACTTAATCATAACAACCTTCCAGCAAACCATATGACAGTCTTTTCTACAAAAGGTAAGAAATTCACCCGATATAAATGTTAACAAGTTTGTAGGAGATTTCTTGTAAGCATATATCATATCATATATTACACTGCATTGATGGTTGCATGGAAACAAACAACCTTGCATAACATAAAATATCAATGGTCAACATATCTCCAGTACAAATAAACTTGAAACATTTTATGTGTAGGTTTGAAATACACAACTTTAATCACCTTATAACAAAAAATATAAATAGGGTCACTGTTTTTTGCTCCATGGAATATCATGGTGCCACGTGGCAGGTCCACGTCGCAGGTCCCTACACAATGGAAAGGAAGTCGGCTAACTTATTACTGGTTCTCTAGATCATTTTGAGGACTTTCTTTAGGGTTGTCTGTTCTTCGAGCTCCAAATGTGAGTTTCTTGCAAGATCTTGACAGCACAAACTCTTCGAGTATTATCATCTCCGAGCTCCAGATTTGAGTTATGCGGGTTCTTGGCGGGTAGGTTCTCGTCGGATCTTCGCAGGACCGGTAGGTTTTCGCAGATAGATTTTTGCCATATCTGCTCAATGAGGGTTGAATTTATTCAAAGAATGTTCGATCTTCGCCAGATCTGTCTAAATCCATTCAAAAACTCTGTAAAAACTGCGAGAGAAGATCAGGAAATGGCATATAGTCTGTCATTCCCATGTTTATCCAGTGGGCTGCTCCCAGCTGCCGCCGGCCACAACACCTATGAGATAAACAGGGAATGGCACCATTCCCTTATACAACATGGAAACTTGATCGCTCGTTCCGCCTCCAAATGGAAAATGGCGGGCTGATTCCGCTCAAGAGGTCATCAGCAGGTAATTTCAGACACCCGACCCAGTTACCATGTTGTAGAGGCATGAAACTGGATCGATGATTCCAAGACCCGCTCCCAGTTCCCACCGGTCGCAGGACCCCTGGAATCATCTCTCTAGTTTCCATGCCTCAATACATGAAATAATAAATTTGATATTCATCTTCAAAAACACAACCCTTTTCCTTTCTTACATCCTTGACAATTATAGCATCTACATATTTATTGTAACTCTTACGTTTTGTATGTATGTTCTGAATTATATTACCATCTACCGTGACATCACTTCAACACAATAAAGAATTTTTTTTTATTTTTTTTGGAGGACGACAATCTTTTACTATGGAAAGATCAAGATACAAACAAAGGGGTTGTGACATGGGACTCAAAACCTAGTGGGACGAAATAGTCCACTAAGCAAAACCATCCATACACAGTATATAATCAAACTCCATGTGCCACCTTGAGGCATTTAATGGCCTCATCACAATCCACATGTTCTACCACATCTAGATGATCATCAATTGACATCATATTATCATACCACTGAATAGCACGAGGCGGGATAGCCTCATGAGATGACATACTAGACTTCTTCCTAGCTGCCTTCTTCCAATTGACCTATTGCCATGACCCTTTAGAGAATTGAATACTAGGGCCATTAGCCATAACAATTATCTAAAGCATGAGAAGAATAAGCATCAACATGGAGAGTAGAAGGAATAATAGGTCCAATTGATGGTGCTAAGAAGGACACCATCGAGGGCAGAGGTAGAGCACCTTCCATGGCTGAAGAACGCAAAACAATCGGCAAAGGTTGATCCTGAATAGATGTAGCAGTCACAATGGAAGCTTGATCCTGAGAAAAAGGGGGAGGTTGAGCAGATTCTTGAGACACACGAAAGCCTTGACGAAAGCCATCAAAGGCCACGTTATCAAGGAACAAGTGAGCCAATTCTGGACCATTCAAAAGCTTCCACTTTTCACCACTATACAATCTGGTAAAGGCGAGTCCACTGGCATAGAAACGCAAATCCTCAGACTATTCATGATAGAGTGTGAAATATGAACCCCAAGTCCAGTTACAATTGCTACTAAAAATTGATGAGCCATTAAATATGGAGGAAGATTAAATAGCGAGAACCAGCAAGGCGTCTTTAATGCACGAACCATATCTGGTGTAAAACCAAGAGAATAATACTGGTATATTAAATATTCTCCAAACTTGATGGACTAAAAAGGAGAGAGTTGAAGGCTTCGCAATAGACGAGATAACCAAACACGAAATCCAGAGAAATCTAAGTAGCCACCAATAAAATAGCCAAGGACTGCACAAGAGGATAAGTTCTCAGCACACTTAATATGAACCTAATGGTCCACCTCAACTACAGGAATACTGGAGGCTCGAACTACTTTCTGACAATCAGACTAGTAATATATGTCATCTGGAGGTAACTGTTGCTGAAGTTGAGCCTATGTCGAGCCTTAAATGTGTCCAAAATTGCCGATAACTCATCCTTACTCCTTTCGGACAACACCAAAGTAGTTGATACACTAGCCTCTCTAGATGTACTTAAACTTATAAAGCCAATCACCAAATCTTTGATATGAATTTTTTGTGACAGAATCAGATGACTTCCAAGCACCACCATTAACTTGAGGCTAAGGAACTATGTTAGGATTGGAATCTGTACCTAGTTGATGCAAATTCCCATTACCTTCTACTCTCTTACCCACAGTGCCTTGCAAGGGAGAAAAATCCCCGTCTTTTAGAACCACTGGAGAAGCCGCCATCGAGGGCAAAGAGCTTCCCATTGAGTTATTTACCTCTTTTTGCACAACAACTGGGAGGTCACGTATGACCAAGCTGGCGGCAAACTCATGCCATTTTGCCGCCGCCTTAGATGAACTAGCATCAGCCTTCCCCATCTCTATCAAAAGTGGCTAACCAGATGCAGAAGCTACAAGGAATGGCGCTGGCAGCCCTAAGCTCCATAGTCACAAGCGCCCATCCTCCGAAGCAGTGATCCCGATGGACTCAATGTTATTGCATCCCCATCAACATAATAAAGATGATGTAGCTATCTTGTGTAATTACAGTCCTAGGTTACAAGCCATAACTTCTCGGGCAGAACAAGCAGACTAGAAATTACTTGTTAATATAGTGTCTTTTACAAGTTAAAACCCTAGGCAATCTTTAATATTTGAGGTGTCGCTAGCAGGAATCTACCACTCATACCTGAACCTAGCATAATGGCTAACCAATCCACATTTGCCCTACAGAATAGAGGGTTTATTTATCGACAACCTTTAATATTTGAGAGTCTGCTCGCATTATGCTGCCACTCATACCCAAACCTAGCATTTCATCAAACTTTATTTGGCTTACACGATAGAGGAAAACCTTTCACATTCGAGGGTCTACTAGCAGGAATATGCCACATACGTGAACCTAGGTAGCATAATGGCTAATCAATGCCCATTTGTCTTACATAATAGAGGGTTTATTTACCAATGTCACCACTCAAAGCTGGGCAAAGCTTCCATAGCAAATTCATACAAGGAAATCCTTTCTTCAAAAAGTTTTCCTTCCATCAAACTTGTTATTATATACTAGTAACGGTGCCCAGCGTTGTTGGGCATAAATTGGGGGCCTGTAAATGTTTTTATTGCAATGAGAAAAGAATGCAGTATGAGAAAAGCGTGCAGTAATGATGGTGGCCAGCATTGTTGGGCTTTACTTGGAAATCTGTAGATGATACACAACACGCGACTACCAGCTACACCGCACATACCTAAAACTCCAAGACTCAAGTAAACGTAAACCTTAAGCCTAGCATGAGATCTTGGTCGTCGGATCGCGGT
>JAANSK020266417.1:0-11960 GCA_011763485.2 Isoetes engelmannii
TTCAGCTTTCAAGTTTCTTGCTTTATCATTTACTAAACAATGTGTTCGTGATCATTTGAATTGAATTCTACATTGTTCGAAAAAAATGAACACCTTGCAATTCAAGCATCTGGTTGTGGCATTGAGGTTCTCGACCTGGGAGATGAGAAATTTATCGCCACAACTTTAAGATAAGTTTTTTTTTTTTTTTTTGCACGTGAAAAAGCAATGCCAGACCACGCAAAAAGGAACACCAAAAAATTCGCATGTCATTAGGGGTCGAAATAAGGCCCTCGAAAAAAAAGTTGGGAATGACATCTGACCCATTTTTTACAAATGTGACTTATAACAATCCAACACAAGTGCTAGTACCTCCCATTTGCTAATGCCAAAGAGGTAAACATTGGCTTAGCTTTTGTTCTTTCCCAATAGAGTTTGTCTTAACTACCATACGGCCACCTCCCTGTTACCAAAGTATCTAGAATAAGTTCCACCAGGAGCTAGAGTCCAAAACTGCCAAAGTAATTCCATGAGAACAATATTGGATTTCCAAACCAAACTTGACTAGGATCCTAGAGCAGAGCATGTTTCAAACATCAAGAAGGCTTCGTAAAACAAAGCTCAAATTTATTGATATTAAGGGATGTAAATACTTATCTGTTAGTATTGCATGAGCTATCTTTCTTGCTTATAGATCTCAGAATGTTGTACATGAACCTTTCAACTAGCCATGTTTGGCCCTGAACCTTAAACTCTAGGATAGATGAGCGTCTGCCCTCGGAGTACAACAAGAGATATTAGACCAACTTTTCAAGACGTTGAAGACCCAATCGACACACTGGCGGCGCAAGAATAGAATAGAATAACATTTTTATCGTCCCCACGGAGGCCAATTGGCCTATGGGACCTTATACAAAGAGAAACAGTAAGCGTATTACAGCACGGGTGAAAAAAACCCCGCTCTGAGGGTTATTCGGGGGAAGAACCGTGGTCGCACTAAGCTTGCTGGTATACCGGCCACGAGAATACCATCATAAGCCAGAAGGGCAGAGCCGATGCCTTTCGTCCATGACCTCTTGAAGATATGACCCCAGCGCTCCCATCGCATCAATACTCAGCAAGAGATGCAGTGGCTGGTTCAGTACCACCAATTCTGGGTACCGTGCCCGAATCTGTCCATAGGTGGGGCATGTTTACAGAGCATGGTGCTCACCTCTTCAATGACCCCTTGGCGGCAGCACTGGCAAGTCGTGTCTTCACGTGCTTCTCTTGCCCATCGCTCTGTTTCAATATGGAGGCGATGACCTCCCGTTCAGATGGAGGCTATCAGCCTACGGTTTTTCATAGAAAGTGGGATGCGCAGGTACTGGTAGGGTCACTGCCTGAGTGTGGGGTTTATCTGTTGTCTGTAGTGCACTAGCTTGACCTGTGGCAGGGCCTCGGCGTCCCAGAGCTTGTTAAGAAAACAGGCATCCAAGTAGGTCTTCAGCTCCTCGTGCTCCGTCTTTGTGCGGACTTGTCCGCACCTGTGAGTCTGGATGTGCCACTAGGACAACCACTATGCATGTTTGTCCTTCCAGTAGGCTTTAAGGCGATGCGGGCCCATCGCGACTGCCAATGCCACCCTAGGTAGTTGGTCTTCATCCATGCGAGCTACCTTCTGGAAGTACAGAAGGTGGCGGGGGAGTGGCGGGTCATGGCCGCTCTCTGAAGCGGAAGGAAATCTGATTCCTGAAGCAGTATCTGTGGCACTGTGAGCTTCATCCTGAGTGCGCGCGCCAAGAAAACCTTTTGTTCTCGTTCAAGGTCATCCAGGTGGTGGCGGAGATGACCGGGCCCCAAATTTCCAACGCAATACAAGAGAACCGGCTCAACCAAAGCTCGGAAGAGGCGTGACTGATGGCCCCAGGTAAACAGCTCTGCTTGGTGACTGCTGTTCTGCATGGCGTGTAAGGCCTTCCGGCCTACTGCAATCCGCAGTCGGATGCAGCTATCCCAGTGCGTGGTAGTGGGGAACTCAGTTCCCAAATACTTATAGGTGGGAGTCACCTCCACAGTTTGCCCCTGGTATGTGAAGGACGGTGTCCCCGGGTGCCGAGAAGATGAGACGAGCAGGACCTTAGTCTTTACCAGGTTGACTTGCATGTTGGTGTGCTAGTAGAAGGTGGCTAGTGCATCCAGGTGGTGATGCATATCTTCCAGGGTGTGCGCTAGAAGGTCAACATCGTCAGCATAGATCAGCTGCCTAACAATATGGTATACCAGCGGGGTGTCCATTGCCCCGTGTTCGGCCATCCACAGCTCTAACTGGTCAATGTAGAGGTCGAACAGTGTAGGCGAGAGGGGACAACCTTGGCACACTCCAATATTATTGTCCACTGGCTGTTTCGAGGGCGCTAGGCATCTAGAGCCTGCCTCATACAACCTATAGATCGCATTCTGCAAGTCTAGAGGTGTATCAATCTGCGGCAGTCTGCTCCACATCTTGTCGCGGGGCACCATGTCACAAGCTTTGGCAAAGTCAAACGAAACAGCAGTAAAGGTCATGTCGATGGTTCCTATTATCCTCGATGATGGCCCGCAGGGCGAATATATGATCAATGGTGGAGTGCCCGCGGCAGAAGCCTGTCTGGATAAGAGCCCGAACCTCTCTGCCCATATGGTTATGCGCTACTCAATAATGGTAGCCAAAAGTTTCGCAAAGAGCGAGCTGACCATTATAGTGCGGTAATTAGCCGGACAGTTTGGGTCCCCTACCTTGTATATGGGGACCACCCTGCTACAAGTCCACTGTGGCGGGATTCCTTCCCGTAGTGCCCTATTGAAGATTGATGTCAACACTAGCAACATTGACGGCCCGGTCCATTTGAGGAGTTTCGCTTGCGCGCCATCCAGATCTGTTGCCTTCTCGTTGGCGAGACGTTGGGGGCCCATGATCACCTCGTCCACTGTTATAGTCAGGGGCAATCCCGTCTGCGAAGGTATTGGGCCTGTCTGCCCAGAGGATCATACAACTGTTGCAGGTACTGGACCCACTGCTCTGACGTAATGTCTCCCTCGTGTTGCTGTGTTTTCCTTAGCATCTCTCTCTAAAAGCTCCTCAGATGACGCTCCAAGAGGCAGAACATTTGGTGCTGACGCTCCGCAAAAGCCTTCTTGCTCTTGATGGGTCTGCCGTATTGAGATATGGCCTAGGGGCGCTCGATGGGGTCAGTGACCCGGCAGAGCTAGCGTTTCAACTCGCAACATTCCTCATCAAACTAGCATTTCTGGGGGAAAGTGGAGGTCCTAACTTGCTCGTGCGGGCGGCCTCTCCCAAAGAACGTGTCCGTGGCCTCCACGACCTGGGTTAAGCAGCGGCCTGCTGTTGCAATGTGGGAAGCTACAGTAACTCCGTCAGGCCCTGCTCAACCAATCGTGTGTAGTTGTCTGCTCTGTCATAATCCAGGTGCAGTTGGGGTATCGGAGGCGTCAAGTGCACGGTCGTGTGGGCAACCGACAAGGCTATCCTCAGGAGAAGGGGCAAAAAAGGTGAGGTTGTGTCCTTGAAAGGTCTACTATTGGTAACTGTCCTGAAAACGGACAAAGAACACATCTGAGAGCAGACTAAACATGTTGGACCTAAACGGTACTTGAAGTATCTTGATTGATATATAAGTACATATATTTTTTTCCTAGCATGCCTAATCATAAATATTCTTTAAATTTAATTGCAACAGAGGCAATGTGCCCCCGGGCCCCGACGTATACATGATAGCAAAATCAAGCTTATTTAGCTTGTATTCTTTCTCAAGTAACTGTTTACAATCACCAAAAAGAACCAAAATTTGGTCATCCCATTTAAATCCACAAGGTAGCAACTGCAATGACCTGTAATTCCAGCCAGCCCAAGCCTCCCATGATAGATTGTAAAACTCTCAATTAAATATATGGGTATTTTCACCCAGCTTCCATTGAATTCATATCATGCTATACTTTCCTTTGGCCCATTGTGCTGCAATATTTCCGAACAGTTAGCCCCAATCTCCGCAAAAGAAGTAGCAAGCTTGGGTAGAATTTTTGCCAACATGATCCTGAATCCAGCAGAGCTTGATTTTTCGAAAGGTAAATCTGAAATGTGACAATCTGTTTCATTTGCAAAACCCACAGGCCGTCCTGCAAGATACATGTTGCATGCAGATAAAATATTTGCAGCCCTACATCGAAAATGCTCATGAACGAATGCTTCAAAATGCTGCAGAAAATATAAAACAGTATATATCAGATGACAGATCATAAACATTTATTTACTGAAATTGCTATAGGAAGAGAATGTACTTTAGGTGGACGACGTAGCAGATAAAGCATGGACTTGCAAGAAAGAAGAAAAGAGTTCTCATTGTATCCAACTGAATTTTTCTCTCCTTCAGCAGTGCCAACTTGCCTATCATAACCTGCTTCGTTAAAGTATGGCTTGGAATTGAGTACCAAGCCCTGTATCGAAACAAGGATTTGAAGAATACTTGAGGCCTCTGCATTCCACACTTCTAATCCTTTTCCTGTCCAAGTATTAAGGAGGCTCAGACAAACTTTGCCATCTTCATATAGATTTGGATTCAAACGTAACCCTCCAGAATGGTAATGCGCCACCTTTCACACAGCAGATAAGAGAGAATGGCTTCAGCTGGCTCAGTTTCTAAATCTCCTAATGGACACCATTTAACTTACAGGTGGCACGATTGGATACTCTGAAGGCATATAAAAATCAAAGAAAAATAAGCCATCATGGTATGGTGTCCCTGCTGCACCAACAATAACTGCCCTTAACAGATCCATTCGGTCCTCATACACCCTCACATAGATCGTATCTGCAACATCGAGGTCAGTTAATAAGTACATGAAAATCATAATCTCACAATTCTCATATGTTTACCATCTTTTCCTCTGAAACCTACATAGTCTTAAAATATTCAAACTCATACCAGGCAAATTCTTCTCTAAGATAAGCCATTCCTGCTGAATCTTTTTCATCCATTTCCGCTGATTAGTTATCTGTACAAATAGTGTATTAGGAAATAAAAGCTTTTCCAGAGCAGAAGAGAAACTCAAGGGACCTACGGTGAATTACCTGGCTTTTCTCATGAGCAAAATGATGGTCAGTAGGATCTTTGACTAGGTCAAAATGCTTGAAATTTTCTAAGACTTCCATACAGATCTGCCTATCATATGGGCTTGAGCCGCTTGTTCTAGTCCCCTCCACATAGTTTGTGTAATTATCTGCTTCATTGTCAGGTAAATAGCGAACTTCATTGCTGCTTGCATTAATTTTATTTGCTTGGTCTATTTCATTCTGCACTGCATCCATCGATTCTTGATCTGCCATATCCTCTGCAATATGGTTTTCTTCACTTCCTCCACCTACAGGGTTTTTAAATCGTAGCAGGCCAGCAGCAAACCTCGAGATAAATCCAAGCGCTCCTAATGGTGTTCCCCATCTGTTAGCTGCTTGATCATCTTTCTGATCATCTATATCTTCTGAGGAATCCTCTTGTTTGCTCTCTATACTAGCATCTAAGACCTCCTGATCCTCCTTGTTTCCAGCCATGTCTTCAATCTACAAACATACAATGCTCAGCAAACTGCAGACTATGAGGATGCATGGAAAACTTTCTTGCTTTTTGCATGAAACATTCTAATGGTCACTGTGACATGTTTTCAATTATCATATGAGTCTGAAAATTGCAGCTAGACATTACAAGCAATTGTATTTCAGTTGCATCTGTTGGTGCATTCATTTTTACAGCTTTTTAGAGTTTTAGACATCTCATTTGGAGCTTTAAGAAGTTCAAAATGCATATTGGATCTGTATATACATAGATCATTATGCAGCTTTCTCTATCCTGCAACAGCTTAATGGACCCAATTTTGAAAGAAAAGCTATCAGATAGCATTGCATACAGCAACAAATTAAAGAAGTCTAATTGCATGCAATCGTTTATACTTTGAAGAAATAGACACACAGGAATATACTAATTGAGGCATCAAACGGACTAGTCTTTTCCTAAACTACCACCAACTACATGGCGAGGAAAATAAGCTGCATACAGCAGGTGATGTTGGCTAACCAGTGCAAATGTGCCAACACTAGCAGCTACAGTTTGAAACAACATGTAGAATAATGTTTTGTAAATGCCAGAAGCAAATGCCTAAAAGTAGTAGTTTTATTTAACCCTAAGGAAATGCAAATCAAGCCCGGAAAAAACGAAGATTGAAAGTTGACACAGCAATAAATAGGCAAAAATGCTTGCCAAGATAAACAATGGATAATGCCAGCAGTAAAGAACTGCAAAAAAGATGGTACCTTCTCGAGTTCATTAAGACCATTTGAATCCACTGTTTCCCAACTAGCAGCATCATCTAGATCCTCATCGCCATCCTCATTACTTGACTGTGTTGATGATTCATCATCTTCATGGCTGACAACAAATATAGCTTGAGGACCAACCTGATAAGTGAAGTAAAGGCCATGTGTTCTGGAATTAGTAAATGTGCTATAGAAACTATGCATAAAAGGAAAATGTAAGGCCTGGCAGCATGGGGTTCTAATCAGAATTCTTCCAATCTACGGGTTCCAAGACCTGGCAGCATAGGGTGTCCAACCACCTATTGAAACTGGAGATTTAGCTAAAGCACATACCTTAGACACCACACCATTTGCCCATTCCACTTGGATCTCTCCATCCTCAAGTCCTGTTATAGCACCAACCCAAGACAAATCTGTTTCAACCCTGCTTTTTACTCCACCTTGCTGAAATCTATCTTTCTTAGATGAACAAATTTCATTCTCATCTGTGGGTGGTTTTCCCTTTGAACTTTCAGCATCCAAATGAATGTCTGTTCCATCAATCAATTGTGGGAGTCCAACCATGATATCATGTCCCTTTTCTGAACCTGCATTTGACTTTGTGCTGGCACCTGTATTGGCAGGAAGTCTAATAACTACATCACCCAAACAGTAATTGTAATCAGGATGCTCCACTAACTCATATACACTTACAACTTCCTCGGACTCAAACTCTCTAACATCTTCTGGACTTGTAACTTGTCTAAACCACCTCACTGATGCAGTGCGTTGTTTTGAATCTACTCGTTTCACAATGCCAACACGTCTTGGCCCCATATCATCTCCTTCCCCATCTGATCCTCTCTCTATAACATATTGTTCAGGCCAAAAATCATGGTCACCAAGATGGTGAATAGGAACTAAGTTGCAGGCGACAATGTCCCCGCCACGACTTCCATCTTGCCAAACAACATCCACCGATGTCCTTGTATGGACTATTGGAACTGAAAATTCAACTGGCCCATCTTTTCTCTTTGATTTTCTTTTGTCACGTTTCATAGCACAGCGCCTTGGCCGCCTCCTAGGAATATTACTAGTTTCATTGGAGGTCTCTCCTGCATCCCCGCCAGGTAATTTCATTAAGCTTTGTTCTGAGACTGCACTATTAGCTACAGCACTGGCCACTTCACTCTCTGCATCTGTATCTGAAACAGTCTCAGCTACTGTAATGGTAGACTCATTCATGTCATCCTTCCTTGGAGGCAATGCACGATCACCAAGCTGCCAACCCACGTGAGAAAAATGAACCATGGGAATCAATCCTCTGGTAGGTTGCCGTTCTGGTGGAACATCAGCTGATGTGGAATCCCATACATTACCTGCTGTAATCCAAGAAACCATCACTGTGTCTGCTTCCACATCAGTGACTACACCTTCCATCCTGCTTGGCTTCCAATTACCTCTTAACCATTTTGCACCTTTGAAAAGTGATGAAGCAGCTCTTACACGCAATCCTGGATAGTACGGGCAATCTGCACTACTTTCGAAGGTTGAGACAGTAACAGGAACAAGATGCCCTGGATCTGGTCGCATTAATTTGCACTTAGAACCATCATCAAACAGCACGGTCACATTGTCCATAACATCATCTACTCGACCAAGCCAATTGCCATGGATTACGTAATCTCCTACCATAAATTTTTTTATTCTTCTTAATGTCTTGCTGTCTACAGTTTTTTGGACCTCACCATTGGGGTACTCCAAATCCACGAGAATATTAATGTCCACAACAGTTCCTATTTGTCCTAACGGATCTGAAGCCAATGCTACAATGTCCCCATGCAAAAAACCGCGATCCAGAACCTGGAGATCCGTGATTTTCTCAGTAGATTCGTCAGAGTTGATCCACCAAACTCGTGCCTTACCTGCTACAATGTTTTCATTTTCGTCTTCATCCTCATTTTCAGAGTCTGAAGAATCTGAACTGCACTCTGAGTCACCTCCCACTTTGGATACTACACCCAGAAGGGAAGGATGAAGCAAACTCTCTACTACATCTTCACGGTATACCTGTGCTTCGCCCATACATAAACTTTTAGGGCCTGTCATTCCCAAGGAAATTTATTTGCCCAGCATTCCCTGATGATCCTTTGTGACCTCAAAACCCTAATTTCACTATGCAGTTCAAGACTATACGCTTACATGGATCAAAGCGCCCTGAAGACGAAGAGGTTCCCTACGGTGATCATCAAATTTAACAATTGAGGTAGAACGAGAAGGAAAAACCCGCAGCCAAATTTCTTCAATCAGAGCCAGAGAGACGAGTGCCCAAAGGAAAGCGTTTCGAATACTGAGCTGAAATGGACGTGCAGATCCCCTTTGCGTGGACCTTCTATTGCCTTCGAGAGGAGAGAGACTGAGAGGTTTAACAAAAGATGTGTAATAAGCAAAGCTAGGAATAATGGTTAAAACATATTGGCGGTCATGGGATATTCTTGCAACTATTTTGAGCATAGATTGGTCCTTCTTCGAAGATTGGTACATTTTATGGCTAAATCGTCCGTATGGTTAAAACGTGGCCCTTCGGGCCAGCATCAAAATGGCATATTTTACGTTAGGGATAATGTGCCTGCCTAGGCCCTTACGTGGGGGGTAAGGGCCTGGCGAGCCCGCAGGGCGAGCCAGTGCCCGAAAGGGCCTAGGCAGGCACATTTTCCTACGTAATGATTGGCCCCAACAAATTTCCCCCTTTCCAGATTCCTCTGTTTCTTTCTTCTTCCGGAGTTCTGGATGCCAGTTCCGGTGGAGCGCATTTTCTTGGCCATTTCAAGGAGGCAGTGAGGCGGCTATGGTGGCAGGAGGCAGGCACGGTTGCGCCGGAAATAGGAGCCGCTTCTTGAAGCCCAGGGCTAGGGTATTTGCAAAACAGAGGTTCAACAGCCAAAGCTTAGAAGCGCCATAGCTTCTCCGGTGATGTTTTGTAGACCTGGTATTTCCTGAGGCCCTGCTTCAGCCCGATCTAAGAGGCCCTGCTTCTGTATATCTGCTACAAAGCCTGCTTGTTTTTTAGTTTTCCACAGATTGGCTTTAGAAGTGCTTGCTTGCCATGTTGAATCGCTATGTTCTGGGTCTGTTTGAACTGCCACGGTATGATCATGCATCCTATAAGCCGTCCCAGATCTCTGGGATCCAGAGATTTTTTGGTCTCCATTCGCGCCCATCGGCAATGTGCCACTGCCGCCTTGCCTGTGCAAGGCCATACATGGGGTAATCTTGATCAAACTGTTTCAATCTGACCTACTAAGGGACGCCTCTAACAGACAAAATCCGTGTCACTGGGGTCATTTGCTTATAGCATTTGCCGCTGTAAAACGAGCAAGCACTTAAAAACCTGGTATTGGTGTCCATGAATGCAGTAGTTAAGATTAGAATCCGCTGCTGCTTCTGTATATCTGCTGACCCTTCACCGTAAGATTAGGATCCGCTGCTGCTTTTGTATATCTGTTAAGATTAGAGGATCCGCTGCTGCTTCTGTATATCTTGCCTGGAACGCCGACAAGCCATGCTCGTTTCTGTGATCACAAGGCCTACAGAATACGGAGGACATACGAAGGACTCTCCGTATATATACGTAGAATATTATTTGGTTTAAGAATTGGCTATAATAAGGTGAAATTTGCCGAACATTACGTAAGATTAAGTCCAAGCCACTCTTGCTAAAACTCGTAATTCCAAAATACCAAACCAAAAGAATAAAAATACACCAAAATACCAAACATAACCACAAATACCTACTAGTACCCAAAATTAATACAAATATCCTATGTATGCTCATCTTGAATGCTCCCTTTTAATAAATTATGAGAAGTTGACTTACTGGAAGACACTGGTGAGCTAATTTGAGTTTTTAAATAGGAATTGACCCTTGGTTGCTTAGATAGATGATTAGATCGTATGATGTTGATCAATTGAGGTTATGAATGGATTAATGATAGTTCTTTGTTGCACCTCTTATGCTTGTGGGAAGGGAGGGTAGATACCTAAAATGCTAGTAGGATTATAGATGTTTCTAGCTAGGTCCCATAATTCCCAATAAATGCGGCCTGTGGAAAGAGCCCACCTGGCTGTAGATGATATGATGTGATTGAGCACCAGATAACAGACATAATAAAGTGGAGGCGGGCCCTTGCTGAGCGTGGCTATTGGGGATCCTATAATGTGCTAGGCTTATAGTCGGTCACTGAGTGTAGGTCGAGTATGGGTTTAACACCCCCCCAAGTCACGTGTCGATCCGGAAGATCTTCCTGGGCTCGGTAGGTGCGGATGAGCTCAATCTATGGACTTGGAACCTCTGCCTTGTTGGTCTAGCGGTTAGACCCTTTGTCTGGGTAGTCCCCAGCAAGGGTTCAAATCTCGTTGGCCACGTTTGGGAGGCCATTGGGTTATGATTCTTCAAACAAATCAATCTATGGACTTGGGGTAAAGTCGGCCACATCCTCTAGCCACCCATGGAACCATTATGCTCCTGGAAGGGACTCATCCCATGCCTGCCTCATCGGACCAGGGAGATGCAACCTGCAGTAGTCGTATGGGTGGTGACTCCATGAGATTACATCCAGAGAAGGTTACAATCACGCCATATCATGTCTCAGCCTATCTGTAAAGTATGCACAGGAGGGGCGGATGGCGTGGACTACCCTAGTCAATGTTCTATGCCAGCCAATGACATTGTCCTAATTCCGTCTATTGTTATTCGGAGACCCTGACCGTCAGTTGACCCCCTTGAGTCTGAGCCCGGGGTAGAACCCTCGTTTTATGATGTACTATGTATGTTATTTGATGTATGTGGATGTTCATCAATGATGGATGAGCCACCCTTCGAGGTGGTATATTATTTATATGTGTTGTTGCTTGTGCTAACATATATGTACGCTTCCGCAGTATAGGATATCCCAGAGAAGGAATGTGGCCAATGACACCTCCGTGACCTTCACTCAGACACTTGGCCATCACAAAGGGCTTAGTGTTTCTATATTATAGGAACATTGTATAGGGTCGGGGAGTGTCACAGTGGTATCAGAGCCATGATCTCGTATGACCGGATCATGGCACTGACCATGTCCTACTTACTTAAATCGAATAGTCCATATTGAGTGTAAGAAGGTAAAGAAGTAAGAAGGTAAGCCATGTAGGTGATTCAAGAGTTAATTAATAAGAGAAGACTAGAAGGAAGAGGAAGGACAGAGTTATGCTTAGGACAAAAAGAGAGCGTTTACTTCCGAGGGCCATAACTTTTTGTAGGGAGCTCGAATCGAGGCGATTTTTACGTGATTGCATAGAGGACACTAAAATTAGCTAAAACTCCTAAGAAGCTCCATCTTCACCTCGCACACGTAAAGATTTCTAGAGATTTCCAAAATGTTGCGAACTTTGGCAAAATTCGAGTTTAAAATCAAATTTTGAGACGTATAAACCACTTATGGTTTATATGTCTTGTGGCATTTCTGCCGTTTAAGTCCTCCTCCTTCTCCTTCTGACCTTCACCAAAACTACTTTTCACAATACAAAAACAAATTGCATCCAGATTTACACAATAATATGTTAAAAACAAAATTAAAGTTCCATTCAAGATGTACATGTTTCAGATATGAATTTGGTT
>JAANSK020266428.1:0-11959 GCA_011763485.2 Isoetes engelmannii
GGACGGCCGAGATTTGTGCAGGCGCCCTGACATGTGTCAGTACGGAATAACGGGGGCTCCCCGAACGGAATCCGTCGGAAAAGGGAGGTGATTCCGAAAGCCGGGAAAAACACCTCCGGGATCACCGAAACCAGGGTAATATTATCCTCACCCTTAGGGTGCTTCCTTATGGGCTCAAAAAAACCTTGAGTTTTTTTTTTTGGCCAGGTGTACAGACGCCATGTTCCCGTGAAGATCCGACCTTGCTCGATTCAAGTTTCCAACCTTGACCAAAAGTAATCTGTCGATAATTCTTTTTACCCAGGTCAAGACCTGGGTACGGAAATCCAGGTTAGAGGGGCCCATGGGAAAGCACCATTATGCTCTGCAGCTATAGTTTGTCTTTTAAAGTGAGAAATTAAGAATAGCTTCAAACCTTTTTTTCAAACTAGAATTTCAGGTCAGCCAGGATGCCTTTAACACAAACCACATATTTGGCAAGATTTGATAGATTTCTCTTAACTCATGTAATAGTTGAAGGACAAGTTTATAACATATGATTTTGGAAGGTTGAGAGGCGTATTAGTATGCCATTTTCGTATTTTTCTGACGTTAGAAAATAGGTTTTGATTTTGGCATGGTTCCTTTTTTTTTGGCGCACCTATTTCTTTTTCTGGAGGGATGCAGTGGCGGTAGGATCAAGGGCACGTGGATGTTATGGAGCATGGGTGGCGTGGATGCTACGGAGCAGTTCAGGAAGCGGAGATGCAGGAGGCGGCAAGCGGATAGATGGTTTGCAGGACAGAGCAGGATTTTGGAGATGAGGTCTGGCAGGATAAGTTTTCTATTAATTTAAGCAGAGTCTATGAGGCAAATTGAGGATGAATGCAAGTCGGTTTTACGTGCAGGCACCAGAGCAGGATACAAAACAAAGTAGTTATGTTGGCTCTTTGTGGATGTACATGCATGTATGGTCAGAACGTAGATAGATAAAGGCAAGGCTGTAGATTTTGAGAATGAAGCAGTTTAGAGAGGAAGCTAGAAGCTAGCTATTGTTAGCTTTCTTTAATACATTAAGAAGAATATTTCAATCTATTTTAGGGTTTGCGTTACATGTTGTGATATTGTTGTAATCCATGATCTCCTTCTGTTGCAATGCAGCACACATAAATGAATGTAAATGTTCAGGTTTTATCATGTTCTTTCATGTAACTCAGAAACATGTGTTGAATGTTGGGCGAGAATGTTGGACGGGAGCCTTCCTTCGTACATGTTGGACGGGCTGGCTTATGGCTAGCTTATGGCAGGAGTGCTTTAATCACCCATCTGTTTTTATTTTGTTGTTTGTTGTAACTCGTCGTTTGTTGTAACTCAGAATCATGTGTTGGATGTTAGTTGTAACTGAAAAGCACGTGTTGGATGTTCTGCGGAGGCCTTCTTTCATCCATGTTGGGCTGCCTTTAACTGTGTTTAGGACACCAAACATGATGTGTTCTTGTTGTAATTCATGGCATGTTCCATGTTGTTGCTTCATAATAAAGTTAATTATTCAGGTTGTGTGTTGGAACTCAAGACGCGTGTAAGAGGGATGGTGGCCCTCTCACTTGGTTAAGGTTTGAAGTTGTTGTCCCACTTGGTTAGGTTCGATTCCATGAAACCCCATGAAATCAAGACGTGTGTAAGAGATTGCTAAGTCAATCTCAAAGAAATCATTCTCACTTGGTTAAGGTTTAGAGCTGTTGTCCCACTTGGTTAGGTTCGATTCCATGAAACCCCATGAAATCAACTTGGTTAAGTTCGATTCCATGAAACCCCATGAAATCATGCTGTGTGTAATGAGTAAGAGATTGAGATTGCTAAGTCAATCTCAATGCTGTGTGTAAGAGATTGCTAAGTCAATCTCAAAGAAATCATTCTCACTTGGTTAAGGTTAAGAGATTGAGTAAGAGATTGCTAAGTCAATCTCAATGCTGTGTGTAAGAGATTGCTAAGTCAATCTCAAAGAAATCATTCTCACTTGGTTAAGGTTTGGAGCTGTTGTCCCACTTGGTTAGGTTCGATTCCATGAAACCCCATGAAATCAACTTGGTTAGGTTCGATTCCATGAAACCCCATGAAATCAACTTGGTTAGGTTCGATTCCATGAAACCCCAAGACGTGTAAGTGATTTCTAATCAATCTCAAAGAAATCATTGACTTGAGGACCATTGTCCCCAAATCATAGCGTGACATGAAAAATGGGGTTTGACCCCATCTTGTTTTTGAAATGGGGTTTGACCCCATCTTGTTTTTGGGTGGACGGCCCATGTCTGTGGAGAGGGAACATTCTGTGCAATATTCCATGGATCAAGGGCTAGGGATGGACGAGTATAAGGGATGGATTTTTCTCATCTTCTAGCAAGAAACTTGCATTTAGCCAATCTGAAAAAATGCATATATTTACAAACCTGTACAGAGGAATAAAAAAATAAAATGCCTACACGGTACAAGGCAACTTATTTGTCCTCTTCCATGGGTGCCTTACTCTCTGGAATGGCATTTGTGTCTGTTCCTGGTTTTGAATCATTATCGTCCTCCACACTTAAGATATCTACATAGGCTAGTTGGGCCAACAGCAATGAGAAAATAAGTCCATAAGACGCAATCTTTGCGGGCCGCATCCATGTAGCAGATAGAAATGCTGCATCAGAGTGCTTAAGTGTCAGATCACATGAAAAGAAATAATATTCTTATGTTTGTCCATTTTTGCATCTCCTTAAGGGGATCTACATATTCTTCAATAAATAGATTCTTCCCTTGATCAGATTCTGTAATATATGGAACTCAAAGAGAATATCTGTCTAACTGGCTATATTTTGCAATTGGCAAAACTGAGAAACAGGCTGCAGATCTATAAACTTAATGTGTTTATTATATAAACCATGAATATGGACTTCAACATATACCTGTGCCCGAACTCCACATAAAAGAGGCAAGCACCATAGAAAGTCCACCATAAAGTACCTGCCTGTAGCTTCTGCTAAAGGCTTTGGCTGAAGGATCGGCCATAGCTGTCAATTTCTACACCCGACGAAAGTATTAGAAAATCATAGTCTAAGCAAGAACAGAGGAGTAAAGATGCTTCGAAAAGATACCTTCTCATATGGACCCTTAGACAGCCCTGAACCATATAAAGAGGGCCTGGAAGGCCGATACAAATTCTTAAAAAATAGAGCCTCGTTTCTTCTGTATGCAGAACGAATTTGAAATTCCTCAAAGTCTTTTGACCAGGCCTGCAAAAGTTTCCGTCATTAACTGCAGCAAAAAACTACATACATGCAATGCGCTGCAGTACCTCTATTTCAGCTCGTACAATTTGTAAATCCTTCTCAATAGCATTAGCGTCTGCATCTAATCTACGTAGCACCTGCAACAACATAGAGGACGTCACATTTAGAAAAGACCCCTTTCCTTTTTCATTTCCATAGGGGAATCGTATTCTCCGAATTACAGCATATAGAAATTGTAGCTCATTTCAGAACCTAGTACACAATATGCAAAACTGAAGCCAGTAATATTGGGATTCATATTGGCTATGCAATTGAGCTACCTTAATACAAAATCATGGTCAAATCCTACCTTGAAGATTACAGTTCCCGCTAGACAATTTGATCGTTCCCATAGGGGATAATTTCAAGTGTCCTGAATTTTTACTCTAGCTTAAAACATTCCCCATAAGTTACATAATTCACAGTTTACTAGACCCATCATAGGAGCAGCTAATCCTCAACCTGAAATTAGAATCTAATTGATTGTAGAATTTAATTGATGGAGAGAAGGGAAACTTACACTGCTGCCTGTTGCATCTAATCCCTTCATTGTTCGATAAGCTATTCTGTGGTGCTCCCAAGTAACATCCTTAGCCACTTTTCGCAGATGCTCTGATCTCTCATCCACAAAATCTGACATATGCACTTTCCCTACCTGAATTTGAAGCATTTCCACAAGCATCTCCTGCACCCCAGAATCTCCATCTACTCCATTCGAATCAGAGCCCCAGCGACTAGAACAATGAATTACACATCCATTTTGCTTAACCCTAGATGGCTGCGGCTGGCATACATACCATGTCGGCCCTGAACGTAAGATTGACATGTTCACCTCCAAAAACTTCCGGAGCTTGAGCTATTTAGGTTTCTCCAAAAATCTGATTCTTTTTGAGCGATGTCGTCTAAGGCAATTTATAGATTTGTCGAGGCAGGATCAAATGAGTAAAATGTGCTGAAATTACGAGCAAATACCAGGGATGAAAGCGCCTATTCAAGCACATGAAGCTCCGCCATGCATCTGGCCATTTGTTGGGCGCCACAAGAAACGACCACGGGAGCTTGCGTGTGGCCTCCGCCTGCGGCAACCAAAAATATCTCCATTATTTCCGATAACGTTTCCCGGTATAGAAAAAATAAAGTGCCTCAAACTCTTCAAGTTTAGAGGGTGGCAACAAGGAGGTATTAGGTATGGTTTCGGCAGTTTGTTGCAACTTTTTTTTTTCAAAACTCGTTGGGCGTTGGGTACGTGATTTTTTTCTAAGGTTTTTGTTCTGCCGCCAAAGATTTGTGGACTTGTAGGATGTCGTAGCCACGTGGCATTTTTGCTTTAAACTTTTTTTTTGTTGGGTTGCCTGTGTGTGGTTTGTCATAGCCGACCTTTGATCCATCCGCTTCACTCTGAAGCAGTAAGGCGAGGTAGATAAGGAAAGCTCGCCAGTTTGGGGCTTCGATTTCTGTTCAGGGCTTTGAATAGGGTGAGGAAGTCTGGCTAGTTTAGCGCTTTGATTTCAGGTGCAGATGCAGCTTGTTACAGTGATAGCTTGTGAAGACCAGTGAGTTAAATCGGTGGAGCAAATAAAGCCATTTGTTAAAGGAAGAATTATAGAAGCAGAACTTGAGGCTTGAATTGGGGATTTTGTGGGGCCTTGTAAATTCTGGGTTCAAATCCCACTCTCACAAGCTTTGAATTCTAATGAGCATCCTGCGCTTCAAGTTTTCTTTCCCTTCTTTCTGCTTCCTCTGGCTTCTCTCTGAATTTCGGTTTGCTCCTAGGAATTTTGGTTTGCAATGCAGTATGTATGGTTTTTCTTCGTCGCTTCAATGGAGGCATTGAGGCCAGCCTTGCCACGTGTACGAACTGGATTATTCCTATTGTCTTCAATGGTCAAAATCAATGGCCTTCTTTCTTTTTTGTTTTATTTTATTTTTGACGAAAGGGGACTTTTAATTACTCAATAAAAAGGTAGTACAATGTATGTTGAGGAAAGAAATCCAACAACATATGAATATAAAAGAACAATACCATAAAGTATGAAGAGTTTCGGGGGTAACCCCCGATCCAAAAAACCACTACGAGAACTTAAATAGCTGAGAAGAAAATTTCGAGCATAATTTAAATCGATGGAGCATCTCGCCAAGAAAATTTTGTTTAGGCCTGTGAGATCACTGAGAAGGGCCATAACTACCAAAATTGGTTGGATTATATACAACAGTAAGAGCAGTCCAACACCACCCAAAGAGAAGTATTGCATGAGTAAGAACAATGTCCAAACAATAATTCAACATGTGCTCTTTTGTTTTCTTACACCTCTTCATCATGTAACCAGATACAATCATCATACATGTTTCCATTGTTAAGATGAAGAAGGCTTGGGAGATCTTGCCAAGGAATGTCATTCCAGCTGTGAAGTGAGACAATCAACCAGAGGAAAGAAAAGTTAATTTCAGCCAAAGCGCAGATTATCCAGGATCCATGCTTGATAGCCATCTAGGAGAAACCTAGCAACAAGTGGCCCTAAGTTTGGTGGAGGGAAGTGCAGCCCCATACAAGTTCATTCAAGCCCAAGCTTTATTGTCACAAATATCATCAATTTGAGGGTGACCACTAAGCATACCTGTTAAGAAATTCAATAAATCTGTAATCAACAATGTCATTAGAAGAGTGGTTGGCATGATTACATTTCTAGAAGTAAGAGTTGCCAACAAAATGACCAAAGGCAAGCCATTTCCTATCAAAAGCCTCTTTCTTTTTGGATCTATGAGACATAGCAATAGCAGACTTCTCAACCAAGAAAAGCAGTTTCAAACTTGTAATACCCATGTTTCTTTTTCCAATTGAGATTGCATCCTTGTATTTCCAAATACTCCGCAATTTGCTACAAGGAATTAATAAAAATATTTGTTTCTCCCAAAAATTGTGAAATGGAATTCTGGAACACAATTATATACCTAGCACTATTAGAAATATCACATAGCCACTCCCAAAAAGGAGCAAGACTAGGGCAAGAGAAAATATGATTAGCAGATTCAGGTGCCCCCTTGCACATATCACAAGTAACATCAAAGGAAGGGTTCTATGCAATATCTTCTTTATATAACACTTTGAAGGGATGGCAAGATGAAGAGAAAGCCAAGCCATAAGTTGGATTTTTGGCTGACAGTAGGTCTTTCAGCAGTTTTTAAGCATCCTGATGAACACGTTGAGAGCTACATTCTACCTAAGAGGAAGACTATTAGATTTACAGTCAGAAATCAGCATGTAAACCTTAGAGACCTTATAATTTTTAGAATTCCCTAGAACCCAGTTGAAGCCATCTATCATTGTCCATGAACTAATGCCAATAAGACAGGATAGCACATGCTTGTATGTCCGTATTAGAGGATAGGTGAAGAATATTCATCTCATCCCAAATTCTCCACCTATCCCTATTCCATAGAGACACCAGCATTCCTCCACCTTTTTGTGTATCTTTGAGTGTTCCTCTGCCAGACAAGAGAAGTCATTCTTTATCAGGGCTGGAGACCAAAAAATCGAGAAGGCACCACAATTATTAGCTAGAGGAATGTGATCAAATACTTGTGCCACAGTATTCCAAGCAGTAAAGATTTTCTTCGTGAAGTTGGAAGTGTTATTTCCTATTTTGAAAGGCTGGAACAGAGAATCAGACAAGGAATGCTGACAATTCGATCTATTGAAAGGCTTGGTCTTCTTCAATCAATACCTGATGAAGTCCATGGCAGGTGAATTATGACCATGAATTGCTTTCTAAACAAACTTTGCCCCTAACGCTTGAGCTTGTTTAAAGAGAGACTTGCATCCCAAACCACCCTGATCTCTGTCATGAGCTAAGCTTTTTCCACGGAAGACAATGCAAACCACCCCAAATGAAGTCTCTAACACGCTTTTTAATGAGGTTATAGGAGTTTTTATCTGCTATGAGGACATATGAGAAATAAATATGAGTGCTAGCTAAAATTGAATTGGCCACTATTATCCTCTCCGCTCTTGATAAATTCTTACTGATCCCACTTACCTTCTTCTTTATTCTATTAATGATACCATCCCAGACACCTTTAATATTGTTGTTAGTAGAAATAGGTAAACCACGCAACATGATACATTGATTAGGATGCACAATCTTAATGCCTCTAGTGTTGATACCTGAATCAGGGGCCTCCCATAGAATAGAGCATTTGTCAAGATTAAGGAAGACCCCAAAGACAATGCCAAAAAGTTTAATGCAGTCAAAGAAGTTATCCAGCACAGTATTTTCAACTTTAAACATAATAAAAGTATCATAGGCATATTGTAAAACTGTAAGATGCTTAGTAGAATCAGGCATCTGAAGACCAGTGATAAGCTTAGTAGACTAGAGGCAGAAAATCAGCCTAGCAAGAATCTCTGCAACAGTGAGAAAAAGGTAAGGTGCTAAAGGGCAGCCTTCTCTAACTCCTTTATAGATAGGGAAGAAATCAGTAAGGCAACCATTGATAGAAAAAACAGAATAGGCATAGTGTTCAATCTCATACTCCTTTGGATGAGGAGGGGGTGGATACCTACACAATCCATAGCATGTTCCAAAAAATTCCAACTAATACAATCATACGCTCTCTTAAAATCTAATTTCAGGAGAAGACAATTTTGGTTGGATATTATATTCTAGTGCAAAGGTGCAAAGCCTCATTAGCTGCTACATAGTTGTCTAGGATGAACCTCTTTGGTAGGAAGGCAGACTAACAATTTGAGATAGTTTCTTGAAGGTGATTTTTTATTCTATCAGCAATAATTTTGGCCACAATTTTGTAGGTAGTATTGGTGAGAGAGATTGGTCTCCAATCATTTATAGTGAAAGGGTTACTTTTCTTTGGGACCAGGGAAATCATACTAGAAGAATAAGTTGGTGAGAGCCCCATGCAAAACCAGTAACCCTTCATAAAAGTACAAAGATCATGCTTCAAAATATCCCAGAATTCAATATAGAATTTTGGGGGAAATCCATTAGGGCCTGGAGCTTTCCCATGCTTCATTTTGACCAGGGTTCTATAGATTTCACTCTCATTAGGGCAATTAAGCACATCATCAGGCATAAACTAGGAGTCTTGGATAGAACTAAAAATTTGAAACTGAGCATCCACCATTTCATCCTGATCCTTATTATCACAAAAGAGGTTTTTGTAATTCTGGTAAAAGTGATCCCTAACAGAAGTATCATCAGTGATAGTGTTGCCATTGTCATCTGCTACCTGAATAATGGCATTGTTGATAATTTTGTACTTAACCTTCTTGAAGAAGAAGGCAGAAGAATTATTATCCAACTCAATCTTAGCCTTAAGAGCTAACCCTCTAGCATGATATTCTTCAAGATTTTTTATTTAAATTTCTAACCAATTTTTTTCTTCGTGAAGCCCGACATCATTAGGATCATCCATCATCAACTGTCTCACAATTTTGATTTGTTCAAAGAGCTCAAGTTTGGCATGATCTTTGAGCTTTTTTGCATTTAGACTCCCTCTTTTCATCCAACCTTTTTTTTATTTATTTATTTTTTTTTTTAGTAGAAGAGGGCCATGGACTGATGATTTGTGACACTTGGCTGATTGGAATAGAACTCCCTGAAATCTTGATAAAACTTTACATTGGACAGAAGGGAAGTGTTAAGCTTGAATAAAGTTTTGATCTGGTTTCTATGCACCCTAAGCTCTTTGAAATCTATTATAATGGGTTGATGGTCCGACAGAGTAACGCCCTCATCTCCAGTAACAATGCAATTAGCAAACATCTTAGAAGAATTATTAGAGAATTTCGGGACTATTGGTATGTTCAGTCTAAACGTGCAGAGAATCAAAGGTAGCATTCTACTTATGCTGAGTCATGGACTGGTTTCTTCAGCCCTTTTCTTATGCGTCGGTGCTTTATATGACCGACATAGGACTCGACTTGTTAAACATCATGGAGGGTTTTGGGGACCGTTGTTATACCTTTGGAACTATTCTCCTAATCCTATCTTGGAATTTGATCTGTTATTAACGTGAGATCACCAGTTCCTTGCGTCGGTTTTGCGGCTCAGTCGAAAGCCATGAAACAAGTTCATGGTAGCTTGAAACCAGACATAAATTTTGTCCAGGTTGCAGTGTGTCCTATCCTCACCTTTTTCTCTTGTTTGACTAGGAAAACTTTAAGTTAGAGTACAGGACGTAGTAAAACATGAATTGAGAAAGTAGATTGTTCCAACTATTCCTTTTAGCAACTATCATATTGATATGGTTTCCTAGTTTCATGTCCCATTGAGGGGTGTTATTAAAATCCCCAGCCATGAGCCAATCAATTTGAGGTCCTTGAAAAATAACAAATTGGATATTCTGCAACAGGATTTCTCTCTCATTAGGCTCAGTGTAAGCATACACATTAATGGCTCCTACTTTTTGGCCAGCATGTTCAAAAATAACAAACTGCCATCTAGAGTTTGGGTTGTTGTAGAATTCAACCACTTTGAGGTTAAACCATATCATAGCAAAGACCGCCTTTAGTACCATTTACTTCAATAACAGTAGAATTAGCTCCATTTGGATACAGACACCTAAGTCATTGGCTTCAAAGGATCGAAGATGGTGTCCTTGAAAAGAATAACATCAACTTTGTACTGCCTAATATTGGCAACAAATCTTCTTCTCTTTGTTGGGCCTTTAATACCCCTCAAATTCCAAGAGAGAACTTTCAATGGATTATAGCTTTGTTCAGTACCTTAGTAGAAGTATCACCCTTACTTTCTTGTGATTTTAGCAGGGCCATTATAGTCAACATGATGTAGAGAATTATCCACAGAATATTGCAACAGGTAAATTTCTCCCGCATTTTCAGGAGCGGGGCCATCACGATTCTTGGCTTCTTCAATCAGACTTCCTCATAGGATTCTTGCAGAAAAAAAAGACTCCGTCAGACTTGGAGGAATTTGCCCAGATGAAACTGAATCGTCCCAAAGCACACTAGCTTGAAAGGAAGAAGAATGGAGGTTCTTTCTGGTCCAAGAACAGAGCAAAAATAAACAGAAAATAGAGCCCCAAAATCACCAAAGAAGTCAACTCTTAATCTCGATATTGTTGCACATAATGTACTGGCAAAATAAACTAATGAAGAAACCCCTCAGATAGGGCTTAACCGAGCTTGATCGAGCTCGAAAGTCACCATAGCCATGCCATTGAAATTTCATGCTCCCGCCATAGCTATACCATCCAAGGAACAAGATTTTCGAGGCCGCTAGATCAAGCGTGGAGTTGCCATAAACCCTAGATCAAGCCCGGAGCTGCCCAAAAATGATATGCACAATGCAATTTCAATATACTGCCCTTTACATTTTATAAAAGCCTTTTATGGTTTTACAGGCTGTAATGGCCCCGGCGGCGCCACTAGTTGAGGGGCGGATCCACCGCTCGCCCGCCGCCTCGCCTGGCAGCGGCGTCAGGGCCATCATAGCCCGTAAAAATCCATAAAGGTTTTTATATAATACATAATCGATGGTTTTCTTCAAATTTCATCAATATTCCTTCAATATTCAAACCTGTAATGTCCTTTCTGGTTTTACGAAACGACGCTGCTTTTAGAATTGTTTCCACCGGCCGTAAGGATTTCATCACAGGTGTATATGGATTCTTATGATCTGGTGTGATGGTTTTTGCACAGGGGTTCTGCGACAGGGCTTCCATGTTTGCTTTGAGTGTTAGAGCAAAACTAAAAAACCATCAGGGCTATCTTCAGAAGATTCGGTAAATTAGAGATCCTGGAGGGCTATCTCTAGAAGCAGGGAAAACATCGCAGATACAGATCCTGCAATCATCATCGTCAAAAGCAGCGGGAAACAGGGGTTACGTGTTAATGTGTAAATGGAAATTTGAAGAAGTCGTTAGATTACGTCCGGGAAAGTTAAGATCGAAGAAATTCATCGAGGGAATTTCCTGAGGCGGCCGCTTGGGCACCAAAGCCGCAGCGCCACCGAAGGAATATTTTCGAGAGAATATTCTGAGCGGATGGCAACAAGGAGGCAATAACTTACATTTAGCAGGCTTCTTAAGCAGGGATACAAGAATTCCTCAAATTCTAGCATGTCCCAGGCGTGTGTGACTTGTAAGCTAAATCTAACATGGTCCATTGAATCCTGAGAATTTTGCCCAAGTGCCATGACATGTAAGCTAAATTTGACTTGGTCGGTTGGATTCTGAGAATTTTGAATTTGAATCTACAGTACAAAACTTAAACTTCAGAGAATTATCTCACACCTCTGCAACTCTGGAGATATACTTGCCACAAGCACTGTGGCAACATTTCAACATCTCTTGTCCTATCTCTTGTTAGCATATATTTTTAGTTCAAGAATCATGCATCTCCGCATGTCTTTTTATTCCAAAATCTGAAGGATCAAGGCATGTCTTTGTCAACCTAAAAGGATTCTAACTTGACATTGTGACTATGTTGTTAATACAAGAAATTTAATGCAATAATGTTCCCTTAACACTAGAGTTGTTACTGGAACTATTCTGGGTTCATCGACCAGAATTGGTCCAGCATACCCTCTGGCACTTAAACCCATTTATCTAACAAGGAAAATTTTCATTTCACAAAATACCACCACTTTTTGAATCTTCACTCGATTCTTTATGACCATGAAGGATTTCATGAT
>JAANSK020266439.1:0-11957 GCA_011763485.2 Isoetes engelmannii
ATGGCCTCGAAAGTGTCGATGGGCATGGTGTCGATAGTTTTAATCAGTTTTGGCGGGTGATCCCGGAGGTTGGTCACCCCGCGGACGGCCGAGATTTTCAGATTTTAGCGGTGATACCGAAGGACGGGAGATCGGCGGACCGCCAGGATGCGGCGAAACGAAGGACGGCCAAGATTTGTGCAGGCGCCCTGACATATGTCAGTACGGAATAACGAGGGCTCCCCGAACGGAATCCGTCGAAAAAGGGCGGTGATCCCGAAAGCCGGGAAAAACACCTCCGGGATCACCGAAACCAGGGTAACATTATCCTCACCCAAATTCTTTGCCATGCCAAAAATTGGCAGCAATGTGTACATTACTCACTACTATCCAAAAACAAAATATTTTGGTAGATTTATTCATATACGCATTAGTGACATTAATTCTAAACATTTGGAAAGACAAGTTGAAACAATGCCAGCCGGTTTAACATTTTATATGACCGAAGACAATAGAGTTGAATTGAATTGAATTTTAACGTCGTCCATGGAGATCGTGGAATATTACATCCATTAATATCAAGATTAACAACATGGTTTGCACCAGCCACCATTTGGTTAGATTGTAGCAGTATAGCTTCTAATGTTAATATCAATTCTAATTAATTAAAAAGAGGAATACCGTCTTTTACCTATCTTTCTTTGGGTATTCCATACTAACTAGTTGTGTTAATTTGGCGACGAGTTAAATTTGCATAGGCGCCATTTAACGTTAGTAGCTCGTCATGCGTTCCCATCTGCAACAATGACATTCGTGTGGTTTAGAAACGAAGTCCCTGTTACAAAGCAGCAAGTTCCTACCTCTGTAATTCGACCCTCGTGCATTACCACAATGCGGTTTGCTGCTCGAATAGTGGATAACCTGATCGTATATACAAATCGACAGTCAGCTGCAAATTTAAGTAAACTATGCATCTAATACCAACCTATGTGCGATAACAAGGACGGTCCTCTGTTGCCCCTCCTGCCCTTTCATTGCTCCGTCCAATGCTCTCTATACACAAACAGTCATTTGTTCTGAAGCATGCTTTTAATTATCAGACATGTTCTTTCTACACGCAGTAACATTATGTACCTGAACCTGATGCTCGCTTTCCGCATCCAAAGCACTGGTTGCTTCATCCAGAATTAATATCCTTGGGTTCTTTAATAACGCTCTAGCAATAGCTATTCGTTGCTTTTGTCCTCCACTTAGTCGAGCATTATCTACCATTGTCTTGTATCCCTCAGGGAAGCTCATGATAAATTCATGCGCATTTGCTTGCTTTGCAGCTGCTTCAATGTCAAACGCGCTTACTTTGTCAATGCAGCCATATGCTATATTTGAAGCAATATCCATACTAAATAGTCGAGGCTCCTGTCAATTCCATTTCCCAAGAGCACATGATCAACAGTTCAACGTTTAGACAAAGAAAGACAAGCGCAGCTCTCTAGTCATACCTGGCTTACAAGTCCTATTTGTTGTCTAAACCATTTGATATCTAGATCTCTAAGAGGGACATGATCAACCAGAATCTGCAGAACATAGTTAAAAAGTTTACTTAGCTAGTCATACGTATCACAAAACAGAGGAGAGAATATCTACTTGTCCTTTTGTGGGCTCATAGAACCGTAAAAGCAAACCAACGAGTGTGCTCTTGCCACTCCCGCTTAAACCAACCTAATAAATTGATGAATATCTTAAATTTCTTAATGATGAATTCAAACTATGTATAAGACCAACCTACACACCACAGCAACAACTTCCCCAGGGTTCAATACCAAGTTAACCTTCCGTAGAACTGGTACCTGTAAAATAATCTTTAGCAAACATACATATTTGAACTCAACACATAACAGCCAACAATGTTTTCAAACAACCACCTGGGAAGAACGATTGAACGGAACACTCTCGACTTCTGTACATATTTTTGGGTTTAAATTAATCACATACAGAACACAGACAAGGGACAGGTCAATGGAGTACTATCAGCATGTTTCAAACAAAATTATGCCATCATAGGTGTGCTGCTATGGCCGCTAATCCGTTTCTGATGCATACAATGTTATGATACATTGCCATATAACACAAATAACAGCGGCTTCAGCCACATGTTTTGTTGATGTTGACGTGTGTCAAAGGGCCATTGTTTTGTATTGACCAAAGAAACAGTAGAGACAGACTAGAAAAAAGAAGTCCTGGGAAAGTGCGGTCAAAACATAAAATCATTTTGCATGTATCATTCACGATCTTAATGAAGGTAGAAACAAGTATGCATATTGATATTATAAAAGTTCCCGCTAAAACAAGGGATACAACCATTCACAAACCATTGTTCCACCAGCCATTTGCTTACATTCATGTTGCTATCTTCCATATTAACGGCCATGGAAAATCCAAAGATGCTTTCCTATTTGGGCAGGTATATATACACACTGATGCAACAAGTGTACTGGCTGCTAAAGAAGCTTAGATATTTCTTCTTTCATTTCGATCTTTGATGAATTACCAGCAATGGCTGCACAATTTAAAAACAGCCGGCCCAATTGAAAGAATAAAATCTAAGCCACATTTTATTAATGGCGTGCCATGCTGTCCCTTGTTCCGTGGAAGGACACGCTGGGAAGCAGTATCAGCCTAGGAGCAAGAGGGTTTAGTGTATAGCTTTCAGTATAAGATGAACAGGGCTGGATTTTAATTGTGGCTTTATATGCGGATGATATCACCATCGAAAGAGATGATAATGATCTAATCAAGCAGACAAAACAGCAGTTGGAGTTGGCCTTTGAAATTACTAATCTTAGCTTCATCCACTACTCCAAGAAAGATACAAAATGGAGCTTTTACATAAGTTTCAGACCGACAATTGTAAGCCAGGAACAAATCCTTATGAGCCCGAGTTGTGTGAATAGTACCCTTTCACGTGCCTTTAATCCACATGATAGTCAAGAAAAGATTGTCTTTTCAGGTGGCATATTATGTGGATTTATGCAGCATTCAAACTGGCTCATTGGAAGCCAGCTTTATTGCTTCTGCCTAAATTGTCTGTGCAATGCTTCCAATTACAGTCCATTGAGGAGTACACATTATTAATCAGGTAATATCACATAATGCACACACTAATCAAGGGGAAGGAAAGACTATTTAGTGAGAAAGCAACATGCTAAAGGTCTTGTCGGATATCGGAAAGACACGTTCTTGTAGTGGACGCACTAATCAAGGGGAAGGAAAGACTACTTAATGGGAAAGCAACATACTAATGGTCTTGTCGGGTATCGGAAAGACACGTTCTTGTAGTGGATGTGCCCTCTCAAGTTTGAAAGCTGCTTTCCTGTAAGCCAATAATGACAAATAACTGATGTTTCTGCGTACATAAAAGATGAGATTTATGATAGAATACCATGAGAGTGCATCTGTTTGGTGGCAGGTAGGTCCAATAGTTGGAAAACTTTTTCACTAGCTCCAAGCGACTGCATGAGCATGCTCCAATGGTCACCAACCCAAAATGTAGAGTGAACCACCCATTCTGAGTAAAGCACAAACTTTGTGAGCTGTTCTGCGTTTATTTTTCCTGCCATCACAAATCCTCCACCTATAATCAATGCAACCACCTGCATGTTGAATTTTGTGTAAGCTCAACTACAAAACCAGAAACACGAGATGAAATAAACAGAGTTGAGATACTCGTCAGCAAGCTTTCAGAAACTGATCTGCTAGACATAGCCACATAATTGAAAGCTGACCAGTACACGTCAGGATATTGATTGCTTGGATTTCTTATGCTTTTGTTTGTCTCATCACTATGGATGAGTTTGATTTGCCTTAACAAATTAATGTCCAAATAATCCAAAAGATATGGTAAACTAGGAACGAGAAGGACAAGGTCCACAACACAAAAACACGAAATCTAGCTCTAGAAAGAAATACAATCAAGAAAGTTACGCTTGTCTTCCACAATCAGATCAGCCTTGCAAGAACTAACACTGGAGTATGATTCAACACAGTTGGATGTAATTAGCCCCACTTACAACCACATCAACCAACTCTAGTTTGATGAAGGCATGTTGGCATTCAAAATCTGGTAGCTGTGACACAGGTGCACCTCAATACATAAAGCTTCAGTAGCTTTGACTAGAAAAATTAGTCAACCTGGCTACAAGTAGGCAGCAATCGAACATCTATAACCATTGCAATATTTATCCAACTTGTTTAATCTCTGTAAGGAACAGAACACCACAGAAAAGATACGTCTGAAGCTTAAATGTTATTATGGATCTACTAGACTTGGAGAGACTAATGCATATGACTTTATCAGACTTTAACCAGGGTGTGCAGTAAATGCTTTAAATGCCAAACATATAACTGTGCAGAATGTACATGCTGCATTAAGGGCAACCACCCATCTTAAAAGAACTTTAATTAATTGAAACTCATAGAAACCAATCAATTGGTCAAGGAAAAAAACAAAATTCTATCCTTGCAGACATGCTTGCATAAGCAGACCAACAAAGCAGCCATGTGGTATTAGGCTATTATGCCAAAACGCTTTTAGTGACAGTACAAACTAAATTAAGAAGAATCAAATAAAAAATTTAACTAGTGCAATGATAATTCACAACCTGAGTTGCATTATATAAGGTACTGGAATTCCAGGTCCAAAATCCGTAGGCTACATTTTGGCGTAAATTAATTTCCATAAGCTTCTTTGACCAAACGCTATACCTGTTCAGAAATTATCTTCATCATAGGCATCAAATACAAATAAAACAAAGAAGTATGCTAGCATGCATTCACTTATCAGAGAGTTGATTCATATCCAATATGAGGATGCAACACGGTTATAAAAAATAAATTGATGACATAGATAACTATAAAAGTCCCTAGGACATAGATAACTAACATGCTTATCTCGTGGCATTTTAGTAGCGTATATGATATGAGGTATTGAGTTGATATCAGCTAGTTTAGGCTTGCGATAATCTATGATCCCAGAGCAAAATTTCAAGCTTCAATGTATTTCAGTTCCATACATTATGCTCAGAAACAAAGCTCAATTCTGGTTCCAGTTAGCCAAGAACTAGGAGATGAAAGGAAAGAATACATTATCATCTTATCAATGCATCTCTTCTTTGTTTATGGTGCTTTTATTAGGTATAAGCTCACAATCCAAATAATTTTAGGTCAGACTCTAGGGTTATCACAGCAACGTTTTGTAGTAGTAAAAGAAAACGTTCTGTCATCACCGTTGTAGCTCATATTTTTCTGTTCCAAAAGCATGGACGATCCTTGCCAAAGAAAGAGTCTCCTCTGCAACCTGAAAAATAAGGTGAAAGATCCATTAATCTAAAAGAAATAATAAAAACTTGATCAAACAGGCGCAGGCGCCTAGGCATACCTCATTTGACGAAGCCAGAAAATCTTGTGCTGACTTGGAGGCCCTTTTTTGGTACCTTTACAGTTAAACAACAGACTTAAGCAATGACAAATGAAATGGCAGGAGAAGAACCATGTAGTTACAATATGGGTGCTCAATTTACCTGCCATATACCATCATGTAGCCCCAAATGTAGCAGCATATTGCAAGAGTTGAAAGAGCTAGTGGGAAAGACAGAGTCAACAAATAAATGAATGAGCTTAGACCCTGTAACACATATGAGAAATTTATGAATACATAGTATTTAGAATGCGTGAATATGCAATCCTTAGGCCTTTACCAAACCAAGAAAGAAACAACTGCTCAGATATTACCTGAAGCCCATTTCGAAATATGATATTAAGGTCATTTCCAATAATCCTAGAAACCTGCTGACAGTCTGAGCCCAATCTACTTGTCAATGATCCAACTGCTTCAGCATCAAAGAAGGCTATCTCCTGCATATACACATTATCATTGCTGTCCAAACTTGAAAAATATTTTTCTTATTATTCACCTGTGAAAGTAGTTTTGCATATAGTTTCTCCCGTAGCCGTCGCACCTTAACATGCCAACATGACATGTATAAGATGAAGCAGACAGAAGTGCCAGATATATGCATGTTCAACTTTCAACATTAACTAGGCTATATGAACAAAAGAATGCAACTCTCCTTTACGACACGTGGAAAAATTGACCCATCCTACTGAGGAAATCCTCCCATAGGTTGGGTTATATTAAGCTTTCCCCTTTGCAAAAGTTGTGGACATCTAAGTCGGGCTGTTTGATTTATTAATATAACAAGTAGACTGTGAGTCGCTGGTCTAAATTTTCCAAGCTTCACTTTCCATCAACATACTACTGAACTGCACTCCATAAGAGAAAATGGAGAACTTCCTTTTGCCAAAATGAATGATAAGTTCTAAAGTCGCAAAAGTGGACTTACCAGCATTTGATTAGCCATGCCAAAACAACCACCTCGTAAACCACTGGTTAACAAAAGCAGCCCATTAAATTAGAAACAGTTCCCATTGGTAAAGCATCCCAACAAAGAAATGTATGAACGTTAAATCATAGATAACTGAATAGATAACTGAAAGCAAAGAGAATTAAAGGCGATTGGATTAGTGATCCAAACGTTGCAATCTTTCAGGTGACATATCTCAGATTTGGACAAATAAGAGCTCACTACTTCTAGTAGACAAAGAACACAAATGGTGCTTCAAGGGGTCAACCCATTCTGGAGTTCAAAGCTTGGGCACTAAAGGCTTGTAAAGAAAAGAGTACATTTTATGCAATTGCCTATTAGACGTGTAACATTATTCCTTCTCCATCCCCATATTGCTTTGCTATGCCAAAAGCATGCATTATCAGAAGATGGATCACCAAAGGCTTGTGCGAACACTGAAATTCCAATGTTGCCTGGCAAATTTAAATGGACACACTTCCTACCGTGGTTTCGAATGTGCTACAGAAATAGCATGCAGCATGGAGATCATGCAACCTTTCTCTGGTCACAGATTTTTAAACCTTTGGTAAGAGGGAACAAATCAATGGTTCCATGTGCTGGTAAAAGCACTAAAGAAACATTAACTTTTAGTCCCTTCCATCCGAAAAAGGGAAATGAGTCTGAAACTCATTCCAAAATAGGGGTTGCTCTTGATCAATCTTCTCTACCTGAATATTCCATAGGTGCAGCATACTGCTGCTAGGCATTTCACATTCTTGGAAAACTGTTCTTTCATTCCACTTTGAGCACAAAATATCGATGCGGCAACAAAGTGTGGTATTGATATTTCTGAAAGCTGCAGAAACATGTACTATACTCAATGAACTTTCAGAAGTTATAATGCACGGACATATTCTAGAAAAGGCAGTGCATTTTAAAACGAAATATTTTTGTGGACTTAAGCTAAATGCCATCGGAGTATGATTTCTTCTTGTTTCCTATAACATCATCATGCTGTAATATGCTACTTTAGAAGAATACATTTTTCATTAAAGAAACTCATTCTCAATGAGACATATATGGAGCTGGCTATCCTGACAAACGTTAGTAGGATAAAGTCCATTATGCGGAAGCACTAGAAGCTAGTATAATTACAGTTACTTTCAAAACTCACTGCAGCAACAATGAGACAAAAGAATGCCGTGGCAATCAGAATTTTATCGGGTGCAACCAATTCCCATAACTGTCTTAACGCATTCTGCAAGCTGACGGGAGCCTGTGAATCCCTACTGGAATAAACATTCCACCAGTCACCCCCAGGTAAAACGTGCTTCACTCTTTGCAATACATCGGCAACGACTTCTAGGAAATCGGGAGGCGCCACATTCTGGGATTTGCTGCAGACAACTCTCCATTTAACAGATTGAGATGGTGGAACAACTGTTATTGGGCAGATTGGCATAAATAATTTGGCATGATGGATCAATAGGTTGCTCTCTTGGAAAGAAGGGATCGGAATAGGCAACCCATTCCATAAATTTTGGTGACCGACGACCAGGTAGCCCATTTGCTCAGGCGCAACGCAATTCCATATCCACAAGCTATTTTCCCACGAGCTTTTTTTTTATGTTAGTACTGCGCTGCCACGTGCTTCAGACAAATCGGGAGTAAAATATTTGCTCCACCACCAATTTCATGCTAAAGTGGGACCAATCCCCACCCAATTCTCTAGCTCGTCTACACCGTTTGATGATTTTACCGTGGAATGGGGGATCCCGGAGCTATTTTCCTCAGGATCTCGGAGGTCGGGATCCCCTAGAGCGTGTGATCCTGGAGGACGGGATCCTCCTTACTGCGCAATTACTGTGCAAAAAAAGGACCCTTGAAGGGCAAATCAGAGGTTTTTTTAATGGGGTTTTCTCCCACGATGCTCCACGAAATCGAGTGGGATATGTTTGAGGGTGGTCGGAATGATCAGAGGCACAAGTAGAGTCGATGGAGGAAGCACGGCGAGCGCCACTACTATGGAAGAACCTGAATCCACCAAAATGTTGAAGCAAAACTGCGAAGTAAGTCATTAACTGCGCAGTTAACGGCGGGATCCCAGAGGATGGGATCTCGCGTGGGGATACCGGAGGAGGGGATCCCACGGGGATCCCATTTTGTGATCCCAGAGGAGGGGATCCCACGGGGATCCCATTTTGTGATCCCAGAGGAGGGGATCACCCAATCCAAGGTAACATTATCCCAAACCCTCGTGTACTCGTTGACGAATGCTCTCGTGCAAACCTATAGATTCGGGATCAATTTGATGCCCCTGAGAATGTCTACCCTTTGTTAAAGTCGATCATCCTTGGTCATCCTTAAACCTGAAACAAAAATCGCCAAACGTTACCCATCTCAGTTCATTTAGAGATGGCCTCAATCCTTAGAGGTCATTCATCTCAATTCAGCCTCAATCCTTAGAGGTCTTTCATCTCAATTCATTTAGAGATGGCCTCAGTGCTTAGAAGTCTTTCATCTCAATATACCAATTGATATTGAAACCCTCTCCAAGGTTAGTAATCCATACTATCTGTCCTTGAGATTTATTTCTAAACCCCATCTCCAAGGCTAGTAATTCATGCCATTTGTCCTTGAGATGAACCCCATCTCCAAGGCTAGTAATCCATACTATCTGTCCTTGAGATGTATCCCATCTCTAAGGCTAGTAATTCATACTACATGTCCATGAGATGTATTTCTGAACCACTCTCCAAGGCTGGTGACCCGGACCATCTGTCCTTGAGAGTTATTTTTGAACCCCCTGAGAATGTCTCCATACTGATCCATCAAACAGGCGTCCCTACTTGTCAAGGATTAAGAAGGCATCCCTACTTAGTCCTTTTCAGTAATGGTATTCCCAGCCATTTCCAATCTCTCCAAGTTAAATATCACTACTTAACTTGTCCAAGAAAGTAAATTGCCCTTCCATTAGGAAGTAGTTAAATATTTGAACATAAAGAAAGAAATTAACTTTATCATATTCGAATAGTTAATCACGCATGCTCACGCAATATCAAACTTATAAAATTTTTAAATACTTACAGACCACAATGCTCCAGTCCACACTAGCTTTCACAAGCTGCCTCGTTGTAAGTATTCCCCAATGCTTTATGCATTTGCATATGTTGTACTGCAGTCCAAGCCACATATGCCACATAAATTTTTCCTTGCATCCTTGCAAAAATTCTACGACAATTTTTGAATTGCCCTCGGCCATCACTATCTGCTTCAGCAACTTCTTGGTTGCATATAAAGTTTGCAGCTGATGTGCAAAGGTATCGGGCACTTGAGTAGGTCCACCTGGTCAACTCAATTAGGCACTCTTGCATGCATATCAAACTTTGCAAGGCGATCAGCGAGTACGAGGTCCCTCCGCATGATTTGAATCCTTATGGACGACAAGGTTTCTGCCTTCTGCCAAGAGAGATAGGTAATATCTGAGCGCTACCTCTACTATTTGGACTTTCTTCCCCTGTAAGATGCTTTCTATGTGCCTGCAAGTATAGCCGACTTCATGCATGTACCATGGCTCATTGTGGTCGCCTTTGAGTGATTTGTAGCTGCTGAGTAGGTCGAGTCTTCTATCCTTTTGGGTTGGTCCACTTGAGCTGATGAAGCACTAAAATCATTTTTCTTTAGTTCCCATTCCTAGATCTGGAACTCTTGTTTGGACATAAGATAGTCCTCCTTGATGTGCCCCTGATACTAGCGTAAGCCTTCCCTTTGTGTGTTGCTCGAGGTCGGCTAGGCTGCAAGATCGTGATGGTCTTCTCTGTGATTCCTATGTGCCCCTGTATAAGAATCCTGCTTTCGGTGGAGATTTTCCTCTCAGACACTAGCTCCTTAGATATTCGTGTCTGACATGTTCTTCTCTTGTATATTGTTGCCTTATTTCTTGCATCTGGAACTCCTGCGTTTTGAAATCAATGAAGATATAGATAGTGTCATTGATAAGTGGGTACGCGGCTACCATGCCAATGAAGATTGGGGACAAGGTAATGATGTCCTGCGCTACTGGCGTTGTTGCTAGGGTGTCTCTCATTTTGCTTCCATTTGTTGTATCTCTCCTTTGGCTCCTTCCTCCTCATCGGGTTGTCCATTGATTGAAACTTCGATGTCTTCGAGGAACCTGTCTGCTGCATCTTGTTCTTCGGTCATTCCCCCTTCTTGAAGTGAAAGAACCCACTCATCTACACTAGAGTCTAAGGGTTGAGTGTCGCACGACTGGATAGACGATTCACCTATTTGTACTCTAAGTATCATAGTGTATTCAAGTTTATGTAGGTAAGTATTCAAGAGTACTTGAGCAACCTTGGATAATTATTTGAGAATATTTGAGTCTTTTGTTCAAGTTTTGGTTCTTTATAATCACTTATCTTTTGTCCTAATACTTTTATTCTCTATTCCATCTAAGGCTGTCATTGTTAGATATGCTATAACTTACAAGTAAAAATAAAAGTATATAAATTTGTTAGGACTGAAGTTCTTCGAATTATAATCTAAGTTCTGGCTCCTCTTTCGTGTTTCAAGACACAGACCAGCATCATCTTCTCCTGTTCAAGAGTTTATGCCATGTTCGACCCCTTTGTCCTATTTCTAGATGTTTTCTAATGCGACAGATTTTGAAGTTGCTTTCAATCAGGCATAAGTTCCTCGCCATCAAACTTTTCTTGCATATACTTCTATTCTTTGATCTTTGTAGTTGAGCGAAAAATAAATTGCAGCACGGCCATCTTTCATAAGGAAAGACAAAACAAAAGTGGTTTTTACTGTTTGACAAAACGAAGTCCTATTTAGGACAAGGGCCTCAAGGTGTGCACGCTTCTAAACACGCAAAACTTTGAACATTGTTTCTATGTTCTTGTCGGACCCTCCGCTCGGAATTGCAAGAAACCTCAATAATGTCCTCGTTTTTCAAGGCAAACTCTCTGGGTGTGGTATTAAGCGAGACCTTCTCCCCATCAAACCGAAGGAGCAAGTTACCTTCAGCAGCCCCCACTGTACGTGCATATGTATTGAACAGCTTTTTAATCTTGTCATCCTGTAAAATAGGATTATGCCGAATTCATTACCAACAAGATAATGAAAACATTAGAGCTTATGATATATGAGGACAGGAACCATTTATATCTTAAATGAAGGACACTTCTCATGCCAGCCTAATCTTTGATTTAAAACTTGTCTAACCACCAGTGGCCAATCTAATCAAAATTTTATGATCTAAACCTTATTCAAAAATACTGAAATTTTTTTTGTGCACAAGAGATGGCTTAGCGAGCCCACTGATAAAGAATTAGAATTTAACTTCATATTATGCATTAATTACGAATTTATGAAGCATAAAGAAAAAAAAAAAGCATAACTAAAAATTTCTATATCTAATTTAAAGGTAAAATTTTGACAAGCATGAGACTATAAAAAGCACATATTAATGATTGAGACAATAGCTTCAAGGCATCAGAGGTTTTTCCACTTGGCCGTGGTATTCGTCAGGGATGCCCCTTAGCGCCACTGCTCTTCACAATTGTCGCG